>JAOXYF010000024.1:6499165-6516050 GCA_028565775.1 Sternarchorhynchus goeldii
TTGGAGGAGCGAGTCAGGAAACGTTTTCCTCCACCAGCATCACGTAGTGACCTGGCCACTATCCTGCAAGAAGAATGCCTTAAAATCCCTCTGACCACTGTGCAGGACTTATATATGTCATTCCCAAGACAAATTGACGCTGTATTGGCCAAAACAGGAGGCCCTACACCATACTAATAAATTATTGTGGTCTAAAACCAGGTGTTTGTTTCATTGTCCAACCCCTGTAGTTTCACTGTACACCACTAGACTTAAATTGGGCTGAATTTGTGCCACTTAATTACACGTAGACTATTCTAAACTATTGGTTTCTAAACTTTTTTTGGTTTCAATGATAGTGGTTGGCTGGTAGTGTAGTGGGCACCAGCCTCCCATGTGGCAAACAGGTTTGATTCCTAGCTATAACAGTTCCTTGTGCAGATCCCCTAGTGCTGCTTCACCTGCCTCTGTAATGTGATTGAAATTCTATACTTATCTGAATAACTACCAACTGCATAAATGTAAAGGTTACCTTCCAGTAATTCCATGACTTTTCAAGAACATAGAGGACTGTTTTGGACTTTGGCAATACCTAGTAGTGTCAGACATGCTTTCTTCTTGTCTTTTCCAAACAACTCTTCCAACTTTTATGTGTAATTAAAATTGCACAAAAGCTGTGAAACGTATTGTTACATGGACAACCTATATTAAAAAAATCTAACATTTTCATTAATGTGGTCTCTTAATGAAAATGGAGCTGTGTTCAGGTGTTCACACTGCAGGTCTGCTTTTCTTGCATATGTTGCACATTTGGCATCAACATGGGTAGTGATTAGAAATCCCGTAAGATCCTCATACTGTGTTTGCCGTTTTTGTGAAGTGTATGGGTCTTCTTTTCCTTTTACTAGATTTCTGTTCGTCATAATCGAATGCAGCTGCCAAGATGTTCTTTGTAGAGGAATTGGTGGCACATTGTGTCATCTATTGGTTTTTATTACTTTATGGCATTTCAAACATACCTAAATCAGATCACTTCCAACCAGAGAGAAGATATTTGACTTCTTTCACCAAAGTTTAATATTCTAGTTTCAGTTTTTCTAGAAAACATCCTCGGTGTACAGCCATTAGCAATGTGGCGAGATCAACCCCTTCTAACCACATACAATGGCATCAGTTGCTACAATAGCCCACAATAGGTTAAAATTTGAATATTTTGTGTAAGGTATCCTTTTTAGTCATCAGCTTGTTTTTATTTTCATTAAGTACAGAGTGATGCACCATACATAGCAACCCCACTGATGACTATGTCCTTGGATAAGGAATGAGAAGTCAAAATTGTGGTTTAAGCCATCTTTGAGTAACATGTATTAACAAGATCAGGCAAGAACAATTAAAACAAAGATCACAAAGAGAAGAAACAATATGATTTGATGTTCATTTGATTTAGATTTAAATTGTACTAAAATTGGATTAATTGGACAGAAGAACCACATGTGACCAGTCCCATAGGAGTACCATGGGTCAGAAGAAGCTCAACAAACTGAGAAAAAAATAAATAATCTAGGAACAGAGTGTTCAGATCTGAAAATAATAAATAACCAAAATGCTTTGTGTTCTTTTTTTTTGAAAAAGACATATAATTCAGCAAATTTAAATGCAATTGCAATACTTTCAAACAAAATCTACAGGTGAAAGGTGAATGTTATAAATCATTATAAATCTATTCGAGCAGTACCTACAATATTCCATTTAATTTGTCAATATATTTACATATGTAGTTAATATCTGGTGTTGATGAACAAGCTTTGTAATTTAGACTATAAATTACAAAGCTTGTTCATCAACACCAGATATGGAATGTTAAGAAATAAAAAACAACATTCCTATAAAATGAAGGATACTAAGATTTCACATTCATTCACATGGACAGCATCACATTAACTATGGTTAGGGCAAAAACAAATAAAGCATGACAGTGTACAGCTACAGTTGATCGATTATAACTGCAACTTTCTTGACTTTGATACTGAGGTATAAATATAGGTGTTACCTTGGCTGAAAAAATAATTATTGTGAAAAATAATACAGGATTTTGATTATTTTTTTTAATAATATTTACATAAAAGCTATATCCTCAGCTTTCTCTGTAGTTTATAGAGAAAATAAATCACTGTATAATAAGGATGGAGCCACAACTGAGTCCGAACATGGAGAAGCAAACCTTCCACTCCAGGCCTGAGCTCCTGAAGAGAAGCCTGAAATCCTGGAGAGATACCTGAGCCAGTACCTCACGAGATCCCCCCGTATGGGTCCATACCATCGAGGAACTCTTGCTCCGTTATGAGCTCTATGCGCTGCAGCACGCTGTTGCCGCCT
The DNA here is from genome assembly GCA_028565775.1 of Sternarchorhynchus goeldii. Classification (NCBI taxonomy): domain Eukaryota; kingdom Metazoa; phylum Chordata; class Actinopteri; order Gymnotiformes; family Apteronotidae; genus Sternarchorhynchus; species Sternarchorhynchus goeldii. The sequence continues at coordinate 6,501,521 of JAOXYF010000024.1, forward strand.
GCCGGCGGGTAATCAGCAGGCAGGCCAGGGCAGTGCGATGAACTGCCAAAGGAACAGCACAGTGTCTGGAAGAAGGGCACCAGCTGTGTGATGGAGGAGAGTGAGCGTAGCGTGAGTAGAGGGAACCCCATGCCCTGCAAACTGGATTCGCCAACCATTTCGTTCAGCTCCTGGAACACACAGGGTCACTGCAGAGGTTTTACCATGCACAGTTATGGGCACAGCAGTATAGTTCAACTTCATGAAGTGTATTTTATCACAGTGTATCCATACGTAAAGTAAACAGCAATCATTCATTTGAGACTTACCACTTGAGTGGCATTTATGCATGTGCACAAAAAATTGAATAATGGCATAAATGTGATTACCCCATAGTGAGAGTGCAGTCCTTCCAGTATTCTGACCACATGAGGCTTACACTCCTGTTCGCTCTCTAAGAGAGTGGTGCCTGGACCGTCATAACATTCAACATCCACTTCAGGCACAAATGCCCAGCGATACCTGTAGAACATGTTTAAACACATACCAGACACGCACGCACGCACGCAGGCAAAACCCCACACAATCTAGTGTGACACCAGCTAGCTATAGCGTAACACCAGCACAACAAAATGTAGATTATGACTGTCCTTTCCCCTACATCTGAAATAGAGGCATACGCTCTGGAGGGAAGGACACTGCAGTGTCCAGGAACTTGCAGGCTGACAGATACATATCCAGCTCTGCCTGGGGAAAAGACAACACGCCATTCTTCTCCTGACCACCCCGTTTATTCCTGAAAGACATATACAGATGGATGGATAAAAATGAATAATAAAATTAAAAGGATCCATCTATACTGATAATACAAAAAAAATTAATATTCCATTCTAAAAACTATAGAAATGATTGTGCAATATATAGACATTATGTATGTAAATGAAGCTTTAAAAGTGAATTGAAAAGTTAATAAGATGACTTCAAGTTTCTGAATTAACAGGCCAAGTAAACTTATATATAAAACTTATCTATAAAATATATATATAATTGGGTCATTTGGCTTGAGAACTGTGGATAATAAAGTCTGCCTGACAGAAACTCACTTTGAACATTCTTTGTCCTCTTGCAGTTTTTTCTCGAGCCTGGCATAAATGCGAATCTAGAGCAAGACAGACAAATGATCAGATCCTGCTGAGTATAGGAATGCATCATAATTTCTATGGAAGAAATCATTTAAATAAAATAAAAAAAACTAAGAAATAAATACGAGGGCAAACCAAACATACTTGTATAGCAAATGATAAACAAGTAAGCAAGAAATGAGAAATTAGCATAGAGGATATGGGTCCCTCACCAGTTCAGTGACCATGATTGGCCAGAGAGAGGTCAGGTGCTGTGCAGAAATCCTCAGCAGCAAAACACGGAACATCAGGAACATCTGAGCCGCCACCGCTGTGGTCTGTCCTACCCGCAGGTTCTCTGTGAGACGCTCTGACGTGGATGTGTGAGAGAAAGAAAAGATTAAACATCATTTAGAACTTGCTGTCCTTAACATACATCATAAAAGACTACCATATAAAAAGAAGTGGTTATGAGCAGAACAATCTGTTCAGTCATTTTGCCAGTCGCCTTCACTCTTACAGCCCAGACTCGTGTAAGCTGGAGCCATACAGAAACCAATCCACAAGTACCTTGTATGATAGGCAGATAGAGGTGGTACTGGTCAATCTCTCCACTAAACATGGCAAAGGCCTGGCGCTTCAGTAACATGGGCCTCTGCTCAGCACTGTTAAACAGCTTCAGAGAGCTGCTCTGCATGCCTGCACAAATATGCAAACAGTATTTATAAAGGTTTGAAAAACAAGAACAGAAAGACGTTCATTAGGGAGGAGACAAAATGAGCAAAGCATACATAAATGTATTGTACTTACATAAATGTATTGTACTTACTCATCAAGTCCTTGAACATGGTCTTCTCGTGAGTGAGCAGATGGTCTATGATTGATTTCCAACTAACGTAAAACACAGCAAACACTAATTCACTAACTAGCACAAATAAAGAAAATCAGTCAATTTGTATGATAATTTCATTCTTTCTTAAAACTTCATTTAAAATGTTTTAAACTCGTCATGTGATTTGAGTATTACTCTTAAAGCTACTCTCCAGTGGGAAAAACGGAAAGAGTCATACTGGCAGGCACAGCTTGTCTCCATGGTAAAGAACAGAGGGTCCATAAAGAACTCCAGCACTTCCTTCTTCCAGGCACGTTTAGTGTAAGCATAGCCACTTAGACTGCTCAACAACTGAGCACCTGCACTGAAACTGGGTGTATTATAGGCACTGAGAGAGACAGAGGAAGAGACAGTGTGACAGAAAGAGAGAGACACACACAAAAGAAGAAAGGGGTGCAGGAATTAACAAAAACAACCAGGACTTCCATTTTTGACACAGCATGAAGTAGATGTGCTTTTGGTGGCCTCTGCAAAGTTAAGTTGTATTCTGATTCTTAAACAGACATTTGCTTCAGTCAACATATTAGTTTTGCATTACTTTATTTACAAAGTTTTATTTATTACAGACACCATGATGTCTCCAAAACTGAATAAAACTTTAACTTCGATGCAATCGCTTCTCAGGCCCATCTCACAAACTCCATCCTCCCCAGCAAGTGCCACCTCATGCCCAACAGAGGTGCCCATGTCAGTAGCCCTGCTCCATGGACACCGCATCACTGAAATTTGGATTGGTACAAGCTGTTCTCAGTAAACTGCAAACTATCCTAAATGACGACCATGCTAAATTAAGAGTGGATATGAAGACCGAGTTGACACGAGACTTTGCAGCATTAAAGTCTGAATTTGCTAGTATGAAACAGCTGTTAACAGCTGTTTGCTGTTAACCATCCAAATGTTGTTGAATGAACAACCGGAGAAAGGGGTTGTTGCCTCTCTTATAGATCTTAAGCTTAGTGAGGGAAGATCAGAGAGAGAACGAAATTCTCTTGATCAAGGTATAAAAAACAACTGAGTTCCATGTGCTTTGAACACACCCTCTTATTTCCGCTGATGTAAGCTTGTTCTGCATGTCGCCGGTGGTGCTACCACTTGCTGGACTGGCATGGTACCTACATTCCCCTCTTACTGTAAATGTAAAATTCTCTTGTCGTCCCACGTCCTTCCCATCCTGGAAATTCAATTAATCACTTTTGTCTTATGAAACTACAAACTGAATTTGACCTTAAACAACAGAGACAGAGCATCTGATACTGCATGCAAGTAATTTTAGTAAAAATTAGATACTGTAAGTACTCTTTGTTCAGACCCAGTATCAGTTAATGGAGTTTTCGAATCATTCTATTCACATTTGTATCAATTTCTGATTATGCTAAAATGTTTAGCTCCATCAGTTTCCATCAGTGGATCAAACCATGGCTTGAGTTACCTTAGAATTTTGAAGAGATCACTGTAGCCATCAGAACTATGCAATGGACCAGGCCCAGATGGGTATCCAGATTAATTTTTTAAGAAATATGAGGTTAAGCTGGCACCTCTACTTTTGTTTGTCTTTGAAGAGTCACTGTTAGTTGGGGCTTTGCCTCAGACTATGAATCAGGCTTCTATTATATCTTTCTGGCTCTGCGTCTGGAAGAGGGACTACCCAACATAATCTTGCCTGATCAGAATGGCTTTATCAAGGGGCTTCAGCTTTTCTTCAATGTTTGTACACTTCTAAACATTATTTTTACAAGGGGCTCATCATCTGACCCAGAGGTAATCGTCTCTTTAGATGCCGAGAAGGCTATTTGATAGAGCTGAGTGGAATTATGTTTTTAATGTGCTACATAAATTTTGATTTAAGGATAAATTCATATCATGGATTAAACCATTATATTCTTCTCCTCAAGCCAGTGTTTGCACAAAAGGTGTCTGCTCAGTGTTCTTTCCCCTGTTTCATGGGACTAGACAGGGCCGTCCTCTTTTTCACTCTTTGCTCTCTCTGTTGAGCCTCTTTCTGTGGTATTGAAGTCTCTGGCCTCATTCCAGGGAATTTGTTGTATGGGCACTGAGCTCAAACTATCCCTATATGCGGATGATTTATTGTTATATATTACTGAGCCACTGAACTGTCTTTCCTCTATTTTGGGTTTTTGAATAGATTCGGCTCATTTTCAGGATATGAACGTGCAAAAAAGTGAACGTTACCTAATCAATCCTTTCGTCAGCCATTCCTTTTAAATTTGCCCCACAGGGATTCAAGTACCTGGGAATAAACATTACTATCACCTTACTCTCCCTCTTTGACAGCAATTACTTTCCGTTACTCGAATGGCTTCTGTCAGACTTAAAGAGATGGATGTTTGTTCTTGTCACTCATAGCCAAAATCAATGCTATAGAAATGAATGTATTGTCACAATTTCTTTTTATTGTTCCAGACCATACCATTATTCTTACCCCAAAAATGTTTCAAAGTCCTCAATCATCTTGTTATTTCATTTATATGGGACGGAAAAGCTCCCAGAGAAAAAAAAAAAATCTTTGTTACAAAACTTTACAGCTGAAGGTGGGCTCTCTCTTCCTAACTTTTTATTTAACTATTGGGCAGCAAATATACAAAAGTTAGTTTATTGTCCCCTGGGTTTGGCTTGGTGGGATTTGGAGGCTCAATCTTGTCCTTTGTTTTTATTGTGCACATTATTCTCCACCTCATCATCACTTAAAGTTGCGAATCATTCTACCAATGCATTCGTGTTTGGGTTCAATTTAGGCAGTACTTTAAATTTATAGCACTTTCTGTTAAGATGCCTAAACTAAATCATCATTTATTTTCCTCAGACCGGAATGATTCTGCATTTAAAATCTAGTGTGAAAACAGTATAAAATCTTTCCATAAACATAGTACTTTTTACAGTTTTACCCAACTAGTCGCAGATTTTAAACTTCCTTCCTCACATTTATTTAGATATTTTCAAATAAGGCACTTTATGTCTACACATTTCCCCAACTATATCTCATTCCCCAAGGATCAGCCATGGGATGACCTACCCTAAATTTAGATCCCTACCGAAAATGTCTCATTTCCAAAATATACTCCAACATTTTGCCTTTGAATGCAGTCTCTCAACAAAATCAAAACTGCTTGGGAGCAGGAGTTGGACATTGCATTTACTTAGCGACATTGGGACAGAGCAGTAAGCGGAATAAGTACATACGCACCTTCTTCGAGACTCCAATTAATACAATTTAAGGTTTTACATAGGGTTCATCGATCCAAATCCCAATTGGCTACATTTTATCCCAACTCTGTCAGTGATGGTCTACCTGTGACAGATGCTCTACCTCACCATGTAACCTAAATCATGTTTTTTCTCTGCCCCTCATTGCAGAAATTTTGGTCCAATTACTTTGACACTATGTCAGAAGTCTTAGACATTCATACCACTCCTTGCCCCTTGATAGCTATTGCTGAATTGAATATTTTCAGCTTATCGACTAGACTGTCCTCTTTATCCCATACTCAGACAGCTTCTATTAGCACGGTCCTGGGAGTCAACAAGGCCACCTTCTTTTTTCCTGTGGTTCAAGGATGTCCAGCACTTTCTTATTTTTGAGAAAATAAGATTTGGTGTCAAAGGTAATACTGCTGTATTCTATTTCTTTCTTACTTTAACTTGCTCCCACTAATGCCTGCTGGCTGAATACCCCCCCTCCCTCCAAGCTTATTCTAAACAACAACAACAACAACAACAACAACAAAAAACAATCAGTTCACAAGAAACCAGTGACAGGGGAGGAGTGGTTACCTGTGGTTTTTCAGGTATGGGAAGACATAGTACATGAGGCGGGAGATGAGAGGCAGGGCCTTCTCCTTCTCATCACTGCGATACACCATGTCTAACAAAGGGGCCAGAACCTGGAATAGAGCAAGCATGTATGCGTGTGTGTGAGTGTGTAAGAGAGCAAGAGAGAGTCTATCGTGTGTGTGCGTGTGAGAGAGAGACAGAGAGAGAGAGAGACAGGGAGAGAGAGCGCTGTGTATGTCTGTCCTACCTCAGCTAACAGAGCCAGAGCTTGCACACTAAACACAGATGGAGCTGTAGACGACACCATTGTACCACTTTGGCCAAGAGAGTCTAAAACCAAAAGAGACAGAGAGAGGCAGATGGACTTTATATTAGGCTGATCTAGGTTACTATGTCTGCCCAGATTTGCTGAGTCTGCCCAGTGTGTGTGAATGTGTTTCTATACCATAGAGGTCGGTGTCCTCAGGCTCATCTGCATCTTCATGTAGGCAGACCTGAGGCTGTGCTTTCACTTCTAGGTTACGACTCAGCCAGCTGGTCTGCTCCAGAGATGAACCAACCACACCTCCTACCGCCTCCAAAATACGCTGGGTCACTTCCTGTTTGAAGCAAATTACCATGAAGAAAAGTATGATGTGCTAAAGCATAACACCATACCTTACTCTTCTCATATGCATCTACAATAGAATACACAGAATTACAGTAATAACCAACTGTTCACTAACATACTCATTCTTGGTACCTGCAGTTCTCTAGAATCTCTCTTGTTGTCCATGTTGGGAAGTCTGTTTACAAAGTCATTCAGGATGCTGGGAAGAGGAAAAAAACATCTCAACATTCAACACCTGCCCAAAGTGAACAGCGAACTGAGAACTTTCTGGGAGTATTACAGGTTCTATAACGCGCACACAGACGTTGATCCAGCTGGAATAAAGTACAACACTGGATTTGCAGACCTGTAAATGTAGCTTCTTGCCAGATAATACTTGAGAATTAAGGCATGGTCAAAATGCTATAAATCTGCAGTGACATTACTGATATTTCTTTACCACATTTCACAGACAATAACACGACAATACTTCATGCTACACTGCAAGCAGATTCAAGGCCATGATCAAAGTGCCAGCAAGGCAAATGGTAGCCAGTCAAGTCAAGTCAAGAGGCTTGTATTGTCATTGCATCTCAGTACAGGTACACAGTGTAATGAAATTACGTTCCTCTGGAACCATGGTGCAACATGGAGCAACAATACAATAACAACAAAGTGCAAACGTGGAATACAATAAATACAGCTATAACACTACAATAATGCAGTAAATATAGCAGACAAGAGACAATTTAACAGACAGGACAGTGCAGTACTGATACGGTACAATAGAATGAAATGTGCGTGGTGAGGATAAGGTGCAGAGATATGAAACATGCTGAAACATACATGATCACAGCAGTTACTGAGGTAGAGTTTATGGTTCTTGTAGGTGAGCAGCAAATATTGTTGATAGGGATAGAGTGTAGAGGGATGTATGTGGAGTGATGGGTGGATTTAGTGCAGGCTTGTGTGTGTGTGGGGAGTGGTGGGGGTGTTCAGTCCAGTGTTGGTATGTGGTGGATGGGGGGAGGGGGTCAGTTCCGTCGCTGTGTGTTGAGGAGCCTGACTGCTTGGAGGATGAAGCTGTTGCAGAGTCTGGAGGTGGAGGCTCGGATGCTCCGGTATCATCTGCCGGACGGCATCAGAGTGAAGAGTCCGTGTGAGGGATGGGTGGGGTCGTCCACAATACTGGTGGCTTTGCGGATGTAGCGTGTGGTGTAGATGTCGGTAATGGGGGGAGAGAGAGACTCCAATTATCTTCTCAGCTGTCCTCACTATCCGCTGTAGCATCTTGTGTTGCAGTTCCCAAACCAGACGGTAATGTAGGTGCTCAAGATGCTCTCCACAGTTCCTCTGTAGAACATGATGAGGATGGGAGGTGGAAGATGTGCTTTCCTCAGTCTCCGCAGGAAGTAGAGGCGCTGCTGGGCTTTCTTGGTTATGGAGCTGGTGTTGAGGGACCAGGTGAGGTTCTCTGCAATGTGAACACCGAGGAACTTGGTGTTCTTCACAATTTCCACAGCAGAGCCGTTGATGTTCAGCGGGTGGTGGTTACCTGGTGCTCTCCTAAAGTCAACAACCATCTCTTTGGTTTTATCCACGTCTCTCCCCTGTTTATTAAATATTACCTATTCCCTTTTTATTAAATAAAACCTCTCTCTTGTTTATTAAATACACAATTTGTAATGTTTATTAAAACAATAATACAAAACTAGTCCCACTCAGAAGATAACAAAATACATTTTTTTGAAGTCCCTATATTTCTGCATTAATCTGACCTAAAACCTTATCAGTCCTAAAAGTAGACAAAAAGAACCAAATCAAACAAATGAGACAAAAATATTTGACTCTGTCATTTATTTATTGATGAAAATTACCCAATATTATACATCTGTGAGTGGCAAATGTATGTGAACCTTTAGGATAATTTGGAGATAAAATTTTAATCAGGTGCTGTCAGTCAGTGGGATGGCAGTCAGATGTGAGTGGGACCCTGTTGTATTTAAAGAACAGGGATCTATCAAAGTCTGATATTCACAACACGTTTATGGATCTGTATCATGGCATGAACAAAGGAGACTTCTGAGAACCTGAGAAGAAGAGTTGTTGGTGCTCTTCAGGCTAGAAAAAAAATACAAAACTATCTCTAAAGATTGTGGATTCCACCAATCTTCAGTCAGATTGAGGGAGGAAATTCAAGACCTTTATTACCTTCCTCAGGATTGGTTGGCCAACAAAGATCACGTCCAGACATATAAAAGTCACAAGGTCACACAAATTGCAAGGTCACAAAGGAACCCAAGGTAACATCTACACGACGTTCCTCACATTGACTAAGGTACATGAGTAATGTACATGAGTTAAGGTTAAAGTCCATCATCAGGAGAACACTGAACAACACTGGTCTACATGAAAGGGTGGCAGGGAGAAAGAACACAAAATAATGGTAGACGGAGTGTGGTGTAAACTACATAATGGTGGACTGAGTGTAGTGTAAACTACATAATGGTTGAATGAGTGTGGTGTAAACTACATAATGGTAGACTGAGTGTGGTGTAAATTACATAATGGTAGACTGAGTGTGCTGTAGACTGAGTGTGGTGTAAAGTACATTACAAAACTTGTGTGCTTTTAGTGTTTGGAAAGTTGAAATATAAGCATGTAAGATTGAGAAGTGAGTAGGTTTAATATATATTAACTGATAAACTGCTCTCTTGTTCTCTTTCAGAAATGAGGCGTGTTTGGGTGATGATCCTGTTCTTCCACAGGTCTCTCTCAGGTACAGTAAACACCATGAAATCTACACTTATCTACACTCCACAGTGTTTATAACAGTACAGTGTTAATCTGATCTACACTCAGACTAACAATGTTCATAACTGTACAGGGTTAATATAATCTACACTCAGACCAACATTGTTTAGAACATTACGGGGTTCATCTGATCTACATTCAGACCCATAGTGTTTATAACAGTACAGGGTTAATTAGATCTACACTCAGACCCATAGCATTTATAAAAATACAGGTTTAATCTGATCTACACTCAGACCCATAGTGTTTATAACAGTATGGTGTTAATATGATCTACTCTCAGGCGTGCAGTTTTTATAACAGTATAGGGTTTATCTGATCTACAGTCAGACCCACACTGTATATAACAGTACAAGGTTTATCTGATCTACACTCAGGCATGCAGTGTTTATCACAGGATATGGTTAATCTGATCTACATTCATGTTCATGGGTATCCTGTGACATCATTCTGAAGTGTTTAACATGTCGTGTCATGTACAGATGCTGTTCCCATCGAACATTGAAAAGCAACAGTGACAGAGTGCAAACATGTTATGCAAGCACCAGTTCAAATGCTTCATTCTAGCAGCAGTTCACATGCTTCACATTAGTACCAGTTCCAAAACTTCACAATTAGTACCAGTTCAAACGCTTCACATTAGCACCGGTTCACATGCTTCATGCTAGCAACAGTTCACATGCTTCACATTAGCACCCGTTCAAACGCTTCATGCTAGCACCAATTCACACACTTCACATTATCACCAGTTCAAATGCTTCACGCTAGCGCCAGTTCACACGCTTCATATTAGCAGCAGTTCAAACATTTCATGCTAGCACCAGTTAAAATGCTTCACATTAGTACCAGTTCACATGCTTCATGTTTGCACCAGTTCAAACACTTCACATTAGCATCTTCAGTTAACCATCCAGGGTGGGTTCCATCCATTAGCAACTGGTTCATTTGTGCTGGTAGGCCCTCATGGAGTGCAGTTAGCTTCTTCACCCAGGAGGTGTGGACCATGTCAGGGCCTGGGGCTGTCCATTTCTTCATACTTAAGTGCCTCTCTTGGATATCTGCTAATGTGATGGTTACTGGATCCTTCTCAGGGAAGTTGCTCTGATCTCAGGTTCAGTAACCACTGGACAGTGTTGTGTGATGCCTCTTTCTCCCATATGCTATTCCACTATCAGTCTCCTGCTTTGGTGAGTCTGTTCTCATACTGTTACCCTGCCATTGAAAGGGAGGATGGTTACACTTTGGTTCGTGGTTGAGCATCCTGTTTATTTTCCAGGATCTGCTTCTCTTGTGTACCTCTTCAGGTGGGCAGCCAGAGCTGCCAGTCTTTTCATAGCAGTTTCTAATGCCTCAGGTATGGACAGCCCTCTGTACTTCTCAGGTAGATGGTTCATCACACCTTCCTGCAGTTCTGATAGTTAACTAACTTCTCTCCGTGTTGCCCTGATTTTAGTCTCCAGTCTCCTTCTCCATGGAGGATACTGCTCCTTGTAGGTGAAATTCATCCTGTAGCATCTCAACTATCACAGGTGCTGTGGCATATATCAACTGGTTTGTCTCAGTTATGGTCATAGTAGTGATTGTCTGTACTGGTACATCCACGTCTTCCAGCAGACCTTCAGGTACTTCACTGGGTCTTGCTATCACATCTAGAGACTGACGAGGTAAAATTGCACTCCTGTGTGCTTGTTCTGTTGTGTATATCTGTGGTTATGCTGCCTTCTTCAGTTCAGCTCAGGAATCACAGTCTCCAGTACATGAAAGTAGCGGTATTATTTGTACCATCGGGGCCATACAAAACAAGTACCATCATGTTTTCAGAATTTTGGGATCGACTCAAATATCAGTTCAGTAACAAGCAAGATTCTTCACCTAAATGTCCTTTGGTGCACATGGTGTGTAATCTTTATACTCTAGGCTTAATAATGCATGTGTATATAGGATGTATGTGAAATGTCTGTAGTGAATGTTAAAGTCAAGACAGTGATGTTTCTCATTACAGATGCTCAGACTTTTACGCTGGAGGGTTCAGGTTCTGTTATTGCTGCTCCTGGTTCTGACGTCACTCTGCTGTGTTCCATCAATCCACCCACTGATGCTGTGGACATGGAAGTGAAGTGGACCAGAACAGACCTGAATAACAGAGCAGTGCATCACTATAAAAATAAACAAAATGAGACTGATCAGGATCCTGAATACAGAGGGAGAACAGAACTGTTTAAAGAGAAACTAAAGTGGGGAAACACTTCATTGTTATTGATGAATGTTAAAGTGTCTGATGGAGGACAGTATATGTGTCGTGTTGATTCTCCCTATTGGACAGCTGATTTCAGTGTTCTACTTAAAATTGAAGGTGAAAGTCATTACACTCCAAATGTATACTTTAAAAGAATGAGTGCAGTTTTCATAAGTGTAAGCAGAAAAGGACAATGCTGGTTTAAGTTGTGATCTTTTAATCCCCAGCTATTGGAACTCCCCCAGTGATCAGTGTGCTGGGCTCTGGTGCCTCAGGTGGGGTTCTCCTCCAGTGTGAATCTCAAGGCTGGTGGCCTATGCCGGAGCTCCAGTGGCTGAACAGTGAAAGAGTTGAACAGTCTGCTGAAAATAAAGAGTTGTGTGGAGATGTTAAAGACTCCAAAGTGAGAAGCCACCTCACTGCATACCCTCATGGCACCAACATCATCACCTGTAAAGTCAAACTGGGGCATCATGTGAAGGAGAACACGATCGACTTCACTGGTAATTTACACTACTGAAGCACATCGCTAGTAATTTCCACTACTGAAAAACATCAAGGGCAATTTACACTGCTGAAAAACATTCAGAATACTCAGAAGATGCTTACTTACCAGTGCATGAGTATATTTATATGAGTGGGTGCTTATAATGTGCTATTATTTAGCCTTAAGTGAATTATTCTCTTCTTTTTTGAAGTAATATGTGACTACACAGATATTTAATTTGAGTCTTTTTCATTGTTCTAGAATACTTGCACCAAAGTGGTACAGGGCAACACAGTAAAACAGCTATAATCGTCACTCCAATCGTACTGATCTTGTTCTTGGCATTAGTGAGTGTTTTCATATTTTTAATGATGAAAGGTAAGCCAGTATCTGTCCCTCAGTATATTCCTACACTACAAACCACACACCTGGTCCATATTAACTTCCACTTAATCAGAACGTTACAGTTGATGATTAAATGATGTCTGATTTTCATGTCAAAAATACACGTGGGTTTCTGAAGGGAGATTTTAAACTCATAAAACCACTTTGAGTCCATCAAGCTTGTCCTATAGGTGTTTCTATTTGTGCTGGAAGGTCATAGAACATTGTGATGTCCATTCTGTAACACTGTTGTTGTCCATTCTGTAACACTGTTGCTGTCCATTCTGTAACACTGTTGCTGTCCATTCTCTAACACTGTTGTTGCCCATTCTGTAACACTGTTGTTGTCCATTCTGTAACACTGTTGCTGTCCATTCTCTAACACTGTTGCAGCTGCTTCATTAGTTACATCTCCACTAGCTGCTCATTTCCATGACTGATCATCACTGAAACACTCCTGATACTCCAGATTCATAGCCAATGTAACTGTATAATTATTCCAGTATAATATATTTAGACTGATCCACTATTACAGGGTATTTGAGATAATTTACAAATATAGTCTAAGTATAGAAAATGAGTCACATACTGTATTAAAACTAACTGCTACATATCAGCACACATATCACACACATTCATCAGTAAGTCTGAAACTTGTCTCTGTGGTGAGATTGTAAGTGGTTCTGTTGTCTTCCTATCAGTGTTAGCTGTGCTGACAGATTTAGTCTCTCCCTTTGGTTGTGGTCAGAAATAGCTTGTGTACACTGATGTAAACACTTTATTTAAGCACATAATAAACAAAATAATTAATGTTACATTTTTCTGTTTTCAGCTAAAGTATCTAAAATGGAAATTCGGGAGAAAGAGCGTAATGAAGGTAAACTAAATTTTTATTTATTATTATTGTTTTTATTTTATTAATTATTATTATTATTATTATTATTATTATTACAGTGGAACCTTGGCTAGCGAACGCCTTCGATAGCGAACATTTCGCATAACAACCAAAAATTTCATTAAAAATTTGCACCGGATATCGAACAAAATTAGGATACCGAACAGCCACGTCACCCACACGTGACCAGCCAGCATCTCAGACCAAGCGTCATTCGTGCTCGAGACACAGTTATGATCGGTCGTTTGTTATCTTTATCTGTGCGCATCCTTCTTATTTAGTGATTTTTGTGCTTTATTTTACTTGGAAGGAAGTCCCAAGTTCAGTGATTAAAGAAATGTGTGCGAAGTGGGGGAATTGCAAGTGTTTGTAGAAAAGTCTTTCCCTAACAGTGCGATAGGCAATTGGAGCCTAAACATGTTCAATGATAATGTGATGTCGCATTACCGAAAAGTGTTACAAAAAAGGCAGAAGCAACAGACACTGGACAAGTTTTTTTCTTCAACCTCAAAGCAACAGAAAAGGGAAATGTTTTCTTATGTTTAAATGCTTTCTTTAATGTTTTTATGTTTAACTCCATTTATATTGTATAATTAACTTCTCATTTAAAAAACTACCTATATAGCCTGTAACTTTCATATATTAGCGAGTCAACAGGGGCTGGGAACCAATTAAATCTATTTCCTTTATTTCTTATGGGGAAAATTGTTTCGGATACCGAACATTTCGGGTAGCGACCAACTTTCCAGAATGGACTGTGGTCGTTAGCCGAGGTTCCACTGTGTTATTATTACAGTAGGGCTTTGCTTTAGTGAGGCTTTTTTCTTTTACCAGAGGATCTGGTGATTCAACAAACAAGACTAGAGGGAAATAAGATGAAGACAGAATTAGAGACAGTGTAGTTCCCTATATAAGAACTCCAGTGTTAGAAATGGTACAATATGACATGAGACGAGAGTTAGCTGTTGCTCAGAAATCCAGAGGAGGGAAACTTTATTATCTCCGCGGCTTATAAACAGAAACAAGAAGACCATCTAGCAACAGCATAACTAAGATGAACCCTTCAGTGCGTGCCAGTCTCTTAAAGTGCCAGAGCACCTTGGGTGGCTTTCTGCGTGTCCGCTTGTGAATTATGTCTAAACACCCGTAGTAGCCCCTACAATATAATAATATATCAGTGTATAAGATATAAAAATAAAACAATGTAACTATATTTAAGATAACAATAACAGTATAACTATGTGTGTGTGTATATATATATATATATATATATAAAACAATATAGAACAGTAATTTTATAACTATTTATATTATAACTATATTATACATAGTATATAATATAAT
>JAOXYF010000024.1:6516150-6534238 GCA_028565775.1 Sternarchorhynchus goeldii
TGGTGGTGCTGGAGGTGTTGTTTCCAATCCTGACTGATTGTGGTCTCTCAGTCAGGAAATCCAGGATCCAGTTGCAGATTCTGAGGGATGATGGTGTTGAATGCTGAACTGAAGTCGATGAACAGCATTCGAACATAGCAGTCTTTGTTTTCCAGGTGGGTGAGAGCCAGGTGGAGTGTGGTTGGGATGGCATCGTCTGTGGAACGTTTTGGACGATACGCAAACTGCAGTGGGTCCAGTGAAGGGAGCTGGATTTTGATATGCCTCATGACCAGTCTCTCAAAGCACTTCATGATGATGGAGTGCAATGGGACGGTAGTCGTTGAGGCAGGACACTTGGGACTTCTTTGGCACAGGAACGATGGTGGTCGTCTTGAAGCACGTTGGTACGACCGCAGTGCTCAGAGAAACGTTGAAGATGTCTGTCAGAACATCCGAGAGCTGTTCTGCACATCCTCTGAGCACTCTGCCAGGTATGCTGTCTGGTCCTGGGGCTTTCCGTGGGTTGACTCTGTGTAGAGTTCTCCACACATCAGCTGAGGACAGGCACAGTACCTGGTCGTTTGGAGGAGGTGTGGTGTTCCTTGCTGTCGTGCCGTTCTGTGCTTCAAACTTTGCTTAGAAGGTATTCAGCGCATCTGGGAGGGAGGCATCACTATTACAGGCAGGTGGAGGTGACTTGTAATTGGTGATGGCCTGGATGCCCTGCCACATGTGCCGAGTGTCAGCAGTGTCTTGGAAGTTGGCGTGGATTTTCTTTGCGTAGGTGCGCTTTGCCTCTCTGATGGCCCAGGAGAGCTTGGTTCTAGCTGTTCTGAGGCCTGCCTTGTCTCCTGACTTGAAGGCCTTGTCCCGGGTTCTCAGCAGCACACGCACCTCTGCAGTCATCCACGGCTTCTGGTAGGGGCGTGTTGTGATGGTTTTGGAGACAGTAACATCATCAATGCACTTGTTGATGTAGCCAGTCACTGATTCTGTGTACTCCTCCAGGTTGATGAGGTCGTCAGATGTAGCAGCTTCTCTGAACATATCCCAGTCAGTGTGCTCAAAACAGTCCTGAAAAGCAGAGATGGCTCCTGGAGGCCAGGTTGTCACTTGCTTCTGTACTGATCTAGCACGTCTGATGAGCTGTCTGTATGCTGGAATGAGCATCACAGAGATGTGGTCCGAGTATCCGTAGTGGGGGCGGGGCTCCGCTCTGTACGCGCCGGGAATGTTTGTGTAAACAAGATCCAGCACCTTAGCCCCACACGTTGGAAAGTTCACATGCTGGTGAAAGCTGGGCAGTAGAGCTTTCAGGTTACTGTGATTGAAATCTCCAGCAACAATAAAAAGTCCATCAGGGTGTGAGTTCTGGAGTGTGCTGATGGAACTGTACAGCTCACTCAGAGCAGCATTAGCATTAGTGCTAGGTGCTACATACACTGCTATGATGTAAACAGTGTTCAGTTCCCTCGGCAGATAAAACGGTCTGGTTCTGACAACGGCAAAGTCCACCAGCGGCGAGCAGTAGCTAGAGACCAGTGTAGCGTTTTTACACCAGTCAGTGTTGATGTAAACATGCAGGCCCCCTCCGTGGGTTTTACCAGACTGCTCCGCGTTGCGGTCCGCTCGGAAGGAGACCAGGCCATCCAGTTGAATGAGTCCGGAATGGAGTTCGTTAACCACGTTTCCGTGAAAACAAACACACAGCAATCTCTGAACTCGCGCTGGGTTGTCCGCTGAATCCGGAGGTAGTCTAGTTTGTTCTCCAGGGAGCAGACGTTTATGAGGAGAAGAGACGGCACAGCGGGGCGGCTGGAGTTTGTCCTTAGCTTAGCGCGGACTCCGGCTCTCTTGCCGTGCTTCCGGCTCCTCACGCACCGCTTGCGAGGAGCCGTCTTCTGGCCAGCCAGCTCAGGAGACACCGCGGATGTTAGCAGTAAGTGCGGATTTCTGTTGATTTTGCAGTTTTAGAAGGGTCTGCCAGTTGTAGATGTGGGTCCTGGTTGCTCTTGTAATGAACTCTTGCATGATTGCGAGTTCAAATCGGGTTTTTTGCAGTAAACAAACCAAAAGAGCACCATGTTTTGTTCCCGGAGTGGCCGCTGCGACTGCTCGCGCCGCCAACAGGAAGTAGCTGATATCTTTACTCAAATGTAGCAAATATCTTTACTCAAAATAAATAATGAATAATGCATTCAGTTCGTTGACTCACCCCAGGAGCAAGAAGTGGCCAGGTGGCACAAGATTGAGCTGTACAGACTCTCTGAGCAGGCAGAGGAGAGGCATGATGTTCTCCTGAAGAGCCTGTGCAGGAAGACTATATGCAGAACAAAGAGAACATCAATACCTACAGAGGTACATATGCTTTCCTGGAGAGAACATAGCTAGCTGGAACATGATTTGCTATGATATAACTGGAACAACTATCCACCCCTCAGTCAGGGTGGTTAGAATGAGTCGGTTGAGGAGGTTACTGAGCTGGGTACCTTTGTATGTAGGCGTAGCAGAACTGCAGCATGGGAACATCCACAAGAGTCAGTCTTTGCTGGGGAAAGGAAAAAAAAGACTATTATCAGTATATACTAGGCTTGTGTACTTTAGGTAGGTGTCTGTATGCGTTTGGGTGTGTCCATGTCTATTTACCTGATCCCCTTTAATCTGGTGGGGTTTCTTCACCACCTCCCGGACAAGTTGCAAAACTGTGTCTGTACGAAGTGTGTTTAGTGACTTCACTAAGTCCACAATGATCAGCTGGTAATCACTGGCAACTGGCAGTATCTGCATACATGGGCACACAAGGGCATGTGTGCACACGCGCACACACACGCGCGCGCGCACACACACACACACACACACACACACACACACACACACTATCCAGCTGCTCTTGCAGTAACCAAGGAATGAACTGTCTCCAAGGAATAATGAGTCTCTCATGATCAGTACATCTCACTTTGTTTTTTGATCGTCTTTTTCGGTTCCGCCTACAGTTCCAGATGGCAGCCACAGAGGCCATGACTTGCGTCCCACAATGTTGAGTCAGTGGAGTCATGAATGACAGGACCTTCTGCTTCAGGATCTACAACAAACCACCTCTTTGAGCAAGTTACAACTGCAGTGTATAACAAACCAGTATATTTTACGGGGGTAAAATCATAATCAATTTAGAGAGTGGTTTATTTAAAAAATCCTATCATATTGTAAAAAGAACACTGTAAAAAAACTAAATAATGAACTTAATAATGAAATAATGAATAATGAACATGCCTTTGTGCTTTTGAAACACACAGTGGGAAAGGATTTAGTGCTGTGGGCAGAATCAGCACCCTTGACCACACCCCAGAGCAAGGCCATGGTGCTGACCATGTGTGGGAACTCCTCCATAAGGGCATTGCAGGCATTGCGCATGTCTGTAGCATCACATCCTGAGGACTACAGGAAGACAGATAATTCATTTTCAATACATCTGTCGTTTTATATCTATTTTAATAAAAAAAATAATTATTTCCATAATACTGAATGTAAAATTGGCAAATGTCTTTAGGTAATCAGCAATAAGAAGCTCATTTCTTCAGATGTCATGTAAATGTATACAAGTGAAAAGCACATAGCTGACTTTTTTGTGTTCCAGAAGACAGTAGTGTGTGATAGTGGCAAGTCCTTCCAGCAGAGTGAGAGGATAGTCAGGTGCGATATTCTCATTCTTCAGGTTACTGCTGCACACACAGTGAACACACTCTGTTATAACAAGTTTTTAAAAAAGTAGCATGCAATACACCTCTGGAAATACTGTTTCAGATAATCTCTTGAAGATAATTATTTGCAGGATCAGGTATGTTCGATTAAAGTCAGAGACCATTTGGAGGACCACTGACCACAGTTCTCAGCAAATGCAGATATTAGGGGAAAAAAGAAACGTGTTTAAAATCAACCTCTCCGCTGTGCTAGACAGAGTGATTCACACACACGTTCAGTACCTGTGGGAAGCCTTGCCTCCATCGTGTTCGTGATGTTTGACCAGTTCGTCAAGATTCCTGCAGATTTGAGTGATGATGGGGGCCACAATAATGGACAGCGAACGTCCGAGGAAGGGCAGCACCTCGCACAGCAGTGCCACCCATGCTGGGTGCATGGAGAAGCCGTACTTTGGGCACAGTGCCTGGGCAGCTGCTGACACAAACATACCCTGTGCGGTGATGGGCTGGCTGGCCACATAGCAAATGGCCTTGATGGACTGCTGGTACATCATGGCAGTCTGCCACTCTCGCGCCAACGTGGAGGATGGGACTTCGCTCTGAGCCGGGCGCACATGGTTGTCCACTTGCTCAGGCACTTTTGAGAGTGGAGACACACAGTGCTCCAGCACGATGAGAACTTTCAGGAGCTTCAGGAGGGCGATCTGGAGTGGGTGCTCCTCCCAGCTCCCGTCTTGCCCCAAATGGACTAGGCTCTCCTCTGAGAACTCCCCACTGTCTTCACCCTGGTCCTCCTGGGGAATCGCATGCCGGTCAGATGCCTCTGCCCGCTGGCAGGTGTACATGGAGGCAGAGAGTGAAAGAAGGACAAACTGCTGCACCCTGCAGCCACATAGTAGGCTCCGGATGGCCTCCAGGCTGGCAGCATCACCTGCCTCGCCTGCCTGGGCCTGCTGGGCCACCACCACCAACTGGGTGAACACAGTCGTCAGAACCTCCACGCTCTTCACCCGCACCTCACGGTTGCCTTGGTGGTGGCGTGCACTCACAGTGGCATAGGAGGGGATATGAGAACACAGGAAACGCAGGCACAGGGACGTGAGGATTTCAAGCAGGAACGTGGGCGGGAAGGGGGAGCTCGAGGGTGAAGGGAGAAGGGAGGCAGGCGGATGCTCTGGGGTCGCACCTCCAGGAGGGGTGGGGTTCTGGAGAGGGCCATAAAAGCTCTTGCCCTCCTGTGCTTGCCGGTGCCTCTGCAGGAGGTTCTGGATGAGGTTCAGATGGGCAGTGGAGCTGCAGTCCAGGGCTGTGTTGGAGAGAGCCTCCACAAAAGGTCCCGCACAGCTCTTCACCAGCGTCTCCACCACGGAAAAAGCGTGCAGGACCCTGCCAGAGTCATACGGCTGCCGGTACAGCAGAACGTGCCGGAAGAGTGAATCCACTGCTTCCTGCCTCTCGCGCTGCCGCTTTAAGAGGCGGGACTTGGCCAGGGCCTCTAGCTGCCCATCGTCCTCATCGCTTGACAGCGAATCGGAAGCCTGCGTGCGTTCAGAGTCCACCCGCAGCAGGCTATTGTCTACACCTGCCTGGCCTGCACTGCCCCCGTCATCAGGGAGCTGCAGGTGAGGGGCGGAGCCAGAAGTGGAATTCTCGGTGGAATTCTGGGTGCCACTTGAGTCAGCGAACTCTGTGTGCTCGCTCTCTTCCTCTTCTACTTGCTTCTCCTTTTCCTCTCCGTCGGTTTCCTCGCTCTCGCTGTGGGACATGGCCGGGGTGTGGGACGGCGTTCCCTGAAGCTCTGGGTCATGCTCCAGGTCGGCCCACAAGGCCTCACGGTCTGCGATGGTGACACAAGCCAGTAGGCTGTCCAGTTGGCTCATCGCCGTCACGATTTCTCCACTACTCTTTGTGCTGGACCTGCTCTTGTAACTTAACACATTCAAATTACCTGTGAAGACAGAGTGGCCTTGAACCATAATGAACATTACATTACTCACATATCCCATGATACTCAAACCTGTGGCTGTCAACACGCCAAAACTTACACTCTACCAATGACATTAAACTGACATTCTACCAGTGAAGAAAATCTATTAATGAAGCCCTCGGTCCATTATCAGTTTCAAGTGGATCCACTCCAGCTCCATCTTAGAGTCTTTGGTGACATACCCTGTGAGAGATTGTGCTTGACACTCTGAATGGCAGTTCTCTGTGTCTCTGGGTCCAACAACAAAAGCAGGATGGGTTCCAGGATGCGCATGACGTCACTGAGAGACAGGGCCCGCACCAGCCAGCTCTGTCCTGCAGCACAGATGCTGCTGTCCTGACTGTTCAGACTGTCCAACACCACAAACAGAGACCTGACACAGGGAGAGAGGACAGAGGTCAGAGGTGATCATTCCTGGCCTCCAGGTCAAGGCATATGGAACACATCTAACCTGTCAAAGGAGCGGTTCAGTGAAGCGCTGCGATTTGTCTGAACCTCCCGTGTCAGGTGCCACAAAACAGAGAACCTATGGAGGGCCTCCAGACGCACAGTCTGTGGAAAGAATGTACACACACACACACAGACACACACACACACAGCAAACCAGGATTCATGGTTTCATGGTTTCACTATGAGAGTGCATATGTGATACCGTTTATCTGTACCTTGTCTCTGCTGAGCAAAGCCAAACAGATGATGTCCTCACAGATGCCTGCAGACGGTGCTAAGCAATGCAGCTGGTAGAAGAGGTCTACGCAAGAGACGTGATGCTCTTTGCGCTCAGTGTCCAGCTGAGCCCAAAGCACTTGGGCTACCCTCTGGGAGAGAGAAACAGAGAGAGGAAAAACTGGCCATGAAATAGTGTTAAACTTGCCACAGACCCAGTTACAAGACAACAGAGAGAGGGAAACTTAAAACTTGAGCTACTATATACTGAAAGATAATATGAAATATCATTAAATATAAAGGCAACTGCAGAGACGTTTATTTGAAGGGGAAGCATCTATTACTCTCTTACTAATTTCCAAGCCTACAAGCATATAGGAGTTCACCTGGTAGAAGTCTGTGTGAAGGTCCATTGTTTTAAGCATGGCCGGGTGGATGGGAGGCAGGGTGACCATCTGCAGCTGCCCGCTGAGTGGGTTGGCCTCTGCCCTCTTGTACCGCTGGTTCTTGTCCTGAATGACCAGCGCCAAGGACTGCGAGTGGTTAATCAGCTCAAGCAGGGAAGAAACTGCCACATGCTGGACCTATACACACACACACACACACACACACACACAGAGATAAGACAAGAATGCTGTCTTATGGCCAAGATATCAAGTAGAATTTTAGATAAGACTACTAAATCTATGTTATTTTCTATTTTCCACAAAGGCATATGGAGATTCAGAAATATATATGTGCAATGTGAGTACCAATCTCGGCTGTCCTCTATTAGATATACCTGGTAGTCTTTAGATATGCAGCACAATGTCATTAAGGTCCTCAGCCACTCAGGAAGAGGGGCCTTTTCATTGTCTAGAGAGGAAAACAGACAGTCACCTCCTGCTTCACCATTCTAATTCATCAGTGATGTTTTAGTATGTGTGTTAATAAACTGCGTGGTGCGGCCCTCAAACGCACTTGTGTTCTTGAACATGTCACTGTGAAGTTCCTGCCTCTGTTCCTCTGTGTAATAGATAGGGAAGGTGGTACACTCCAGCAGCAGGTGACACGCAGCCTTAAACGCCTGTCGACAGGGCACGGTGATCTCCGCTTTGGTCCGTGACTGGAAGACTGTTATCCACTCTGTGCCGATGGTCCTGGCACCTGCGGCCTTGTCCCCGCCACCCACCTCCTGGGGCCGTACCCACAACTTACTGGGGGTGAAGAACCCGGCCAGTCGGTCTTTGATCAGCCCCAGATCCCGACTGGCATCATGGGAGTGCTTGCAGGTATCGAGGGAGGAGTGGTCAGGCTGGGACACCTCCTCCTGTACCTTCTCTGGATCTACCACTGTCAAGAGGTGACTGGAGAAGTGGGATAGCATTTATTGTTTGTACAGCAGAGCACAGTTAAAAAAACAGTAGCTGGAATTAATTAAATCTACACGATCTTGTTTAGATAGCTGCAGATATGGCAGTTAACTGTAGATGCAAAAGCGCTTCTAACTTGTGCAGATTCTCTGTTTATGTAGATCAACTGAGTCACACTTTTACACCATGAAAGTCATTGTAGATAGATGTACAACATTGTACCTAGTGATGATTGATCGAAGTATGTCCTGGAGGCATCTGGTCATGTGCTCCACGGTCCCTCCTTTCCTCCAAACGTCCACCGTCTTGGCACACGCCCCTGAAGTGCGATTCGATGAGTCATGGCCCAGGAAAAGCTGCTGCTCAGAAGGCGAGGTGCTAAGACCCAAGCCGCTGTCCTCGGAACGCAGGGGCAGGAACATGCCCTGCTCAGGCCCCGCAGTCGGCCCATTCCCATCCACGTTCTCTTCAATCAGTGCTTCATTATTAACAACCGTTTTGTCTCCTATCTCCCTTTTCTTGCCATCTGTCACTATGCCCTGCTAGTGTGAAGAAGCAGTATACAGATCAGTGCTGTAACTAGTAAGACAGCTAAGATGGAAGGTCAACTGTTTAAAAATTAAAAAACAAAGATTATACCTGCGCATTTTCTATACAAGATGTCTGTGAGGCCGACTCCATGTCCATATAGGTCACGGGCATCTGGATCTTACTGAGCACCTTGAAACATGCTCTCAGGACCTGTGTGACCTCTGATAGGCTAAGAGAGGTCATGTGACCATACAGAGCCTGCAGCATGTTACCGAGCATCTGCGGTAAGTACTGTGTTTGGATCTCAGCATAAAGCTCCTGGATGACAGACAGGAAAAAGACCATCAGGAGAGACTAAATATGAAAACAAAGCAAGCAGAAAAGGTAACGCCACCCAAACAGTGCAAAGGCAACATGCACCAACTATTTAGACCATTAGTTTGTAAAACACAGATAGAAGAAAACTATACTTGACTATCAAGTATAACATAAAAGATCAATGCAAAGAACAATAACTATCAGCCAAGAGGAGAAATACACAGCAATCATGAAGTAAAAGTGATAGTTACCAAAGGGATAACATCAAGGAGAAAGATGATAAGGGTGGAGAGCTCCATGACTGATGAAGGAGGACTCCAGCTTTTAGATGGTGAGGTCCGCACTGGGTCACTTTACATAAAACATCCAGGCCATTCAGGTTCATACCATCATTTGTTTGCTGGCATCAATGGATTGTGTTCCATTATGGCTTCTTTATCTGTGTGTGTGTGTGTGTGTGTGTTTGTATACCTGAGACAGGCTTGGAACTGTTTGGTCATGTACTCCCACAGATATTCACTGTTCATTGCTCCCACCAACACGTTGACTGTTTTTATGATCTCAGAGGCATTTTTGTTCTCGTTGATTTTACTGCAAAACCCGACAGTCAGACAATAATGATACAACTTATTCATGCCCAACATGTAGCTATGCAGTTCCCAGTATTTTATATGGAGATAAGCTATAGTCATGAGTTTATCATTTATGAATATTCATATTTTATTTCCCTAAAAGCAATTAACTTATTTATTCTTTCTCATTATCTCAGACCTGGTGAGCTGGTTGCCAGAGAGACTGGAGTTAAGGGACTCCTCTCCTATCATCTCTCTGCAATAACTATAGAATGCTCTGATGACCTCCAGCAACATGTCGGATACCACCAGAGGCCCTAATAATAGGGGGGGGGCAGAGAATGTAATATTTTATTTAATAAACACAATATCTTATAAAATAAATGCAATAAAATATTTTCTTCTGTACACTCATTTTTGTGTGTGTTTACCAATCTCTGGTTTATCAAGTAAGCTGATAATTATGCGGAATGGTCTGAGATAGTCTGTGATGTTTCCTGGGTCCTTCTCTATGTCCTTCTGTTGCAGGATATTCAGCAGTGCCTGTGCATACGGTAGATTACAATGCAAGTCTGCAGGTGAAGAATGTGAGTGAGTAAGCATGGAGAGACAGAACATTACCTGCATCAGCAGATGTCTGGAGTACGTTTTGAAGTAGTATGCCGAATGATCCTCCACTGTGGTGTGTAAACTTAGATCTGGAGCCACCATGTCCCCTTTAATGTCCAGGCCTAAACAAATCACACACACACACACAAACACAGGAATTTTATCACAGCAAAAAACATATGGAACCTTGTCTTGAACAACACCTGGTCTTGATTTATGTTTACACTCTGATCCCTGTGGTTTACATTAGTATTAGTTTGTCATACCTAGAAGCCATGCATAGAGGCGCCGGTTCAGTGACATGTCTCTCCTCAGCAATGTGAGAGACGCAGCAGACACCACAGTGACCACCTCATCATTTTTCAGAGGGATAGCACCCCCTAGAGGATCCTACAGGAACAGCAGGCAAAATGATTCATGAACTCAGCTCTACACACAAAGTCTGATTACATAGCATCATCCCAAAGTTGGTGCTCCAGCATTTCACAAACAGAAGCAGAGGACATAGTAAGAGAGAGACAGATCTATGACAAGAGAAAGAGAGAGAGAGGTCCACTGACCAGACAATTTGCGAACGGAAAGAAGTAAAGAAGAATCTCCAACATGTTCCTCTGTACAAGTACATTAGCATCCTGCAGAGAGAGGCAGATGGCCTTCACCTAAAGTGCAGTGAGAGAGAAAGAGGTTTTTTCTTACAAAAAGTGTCTGTAATATACAGGGACTATAATTAGTATTATATTAAATCTGTAGTAGGAATATAAAATATGTATTTTTACATTTGTTACAGAAAATGCTATTCTTAAGTTCTCTCATTCTTGACCATTTGCCACACACACACACAACTTACAGCCAGTTTGTGGTTAGTACCCAGCATGTACTTCTGCTCACTGCTGGTGGCCATGCGATCGAAGTGTGTGATGATGAAGAGAGAGGCAGGCAGGCGCACGAGACTTGACACGAGCACAGAGCCCCACAGAGCCCCATAAAAGGCAGACTGTCCTACCAGCAGGGAAAGCTTCACCAGCAGTGCATCAGTCCTGAGAGAGGGACAGAGACAAAGAAACAAAGACATACCAGAGAGAGATAATGGGGGGAGGGGGCAGCCATCAGAAAGGATGAAAGAAAGAAATGGAGCAAAAGATTCATCCTTAAGACAACAAGATCCCAGTGCATGGTAAAGCACCCCAAACATAAACCATATGAAAGAGAAAGGGCATGAGTGAGCTTTTTCTCCACTACATAGTTGGTTCAGTGCAGTTCATTATTTTACCATACCTACGCCTTTGAACTCACGTACAGCTTTATCCATGCCTACTCCTCTAGCCATGCCTATACCTGTAGTAGCCATGCCTACACCTCCAGCCATGCCTACACCTCCAGCCAAGTCTATAGCTTTAGCCATGCCTACTCCTCTAGCCATGCCTACTCCTCTAGCCATGCCTACTCCTCTAGCCATGTCTATAGCTTTAGCCATGCCTACACCTCTAGCCGCCACGCCTACACCTCTAGCCGCCACGCCTACAGCTTCAGCCATACCTACCAAATTGTGACAAGGCAGCCATGCATCATTGGAAACAAAGCATGTACCTGTCAAAGATCTCCAGGCCCTCCTCCAGCCCAGGCAGTAGACCCATGACGAAGGCCTGTAGACTGGGCAGGAGGGCTCTCTGCAGGGGCAGGAAGTAGCGCTCATAAAGAGTCAGCAGAGTTGGCTTCACAGACATTGCTGCATAGCCCAGCAAAGGGAAGAGTCCGGAACTGTAGATATTCGCACACACACACACACACACACACACACACACACACACACTTTTTTCAATTTTTCATGGTATATTTATCAAAGAGCTGCAAGAGAATACCCATATCACCCAGTAGCCTGACTGCAAACATGTGCACCAAAAAATTGTAACCCATGAATGGCAAAGAAAGTACCACTCTGAAGTCTCTCTGACGCTTTCTGTTTTGTTAAAACCAGGTAGTGTGTGGCAAATTAACAAAAAAAACCTCAGTAAACCTGCACTAAGATAACTGTATATTCCAAATGCCAAAGAATATGAAACCCATACTGGCACAATAATTTTACTTGGGTATTCTACAAACAGCAAGTACAGTTACCGTATATGTCCTTAACACACCAACCTGTAGAGGAAGAGGTCTTTGGCCAGCCATTTTGTGCCAATAATTTTAAAGATGACCTCGTAGGTCTCCAGTGCTTTAAGATGGACACCGCTGGGTAAAGCAGGATGCAAACACTGGGCCAATCGCTTTCCAATGATCAGACGTTTTGGCAACAGAGAGTACTTTAAATTACTCTGAAGAGCCTAAAACAGAGATTGAGCAAGCAGATTAAGCCCAAGGCTTGGGCATTTTCAACAAATCAATGGTTGTTTAAACATTACGCTGAGATGATAAAACACATGAACTATATAGGTCACATCCGTGTTGCTTCATTCAGTAAATAAAAGAATCATTCAGTGTAGAATAAGAGAGACAAAAAGATAAAGAGAGGGAAAGAAGTCCAGCAGATGTGACTTAACTCTGTGGATTTGTTTAGGTACACTTATGGTGTACAGTTATGTGCAAGACAGGTACATTCTTTTATTTTCTGTGCATTTGTGTGAGATGTGAAGTAGCCATGTCAACTTTCATTTCCACTGTAGACACCAACTGTAAACTATGCAAACATCCTCCTGTAAGAGAAATATTAACTACCACCACACAAGAAAAGTCAAAAAAGAGAACTGAATAAAGCATTGAAGTAAGTTCACTGAGGAAATTCCAGTGTTGCTCATAGGGAACTTCCCCCTAAAACTGTAAAATATCTCAAAATAATATTTTTTATATCTAAAAAAAATAAGACTGTCAAACAAATCTGTGAATCATCACAACATATCCAAATGTTACTTACACCAGGTGAAACAAACAAGTAGAAAGAAAGAACCTAAACCTTTCCTTTAAAAGACAGTGTGATACGTTGTTATTTTATTAAGAGGTACAAATTTAAAATGTGGTGGAATGTTTAGTACATTAACTCTCCCTATTCGCATAAATTGTACATTCCAATAAGTATACTAAATATCACGACTTTTGCCAGATCGGATGAATTTTGGCATGAGAAACATGAATCCTTCTGGTTTGGTGTGAACAGTCCACGCAGGCAGTGGTGATGCTGTGGGGGTTTTCTGGCACATATTTGGGCCCCCCAGACCCAGTGAAGAAGGGCTGAATGACATGGTGTATTTAAATGTTGTTACAGACCAAGTGGATCTATTTGTGGCTCCAGGTTATTCCCCCTCTAATATATTTTATTTGGTTTTCAAAATTAGATTTAGGAAAAAAAAACAAAGACCAGCAAAGAACTGAACACACATTTGACAGTGTCCCTCATTTACTATTTGAAGTACATCACATTTCTAAAATGGACCTCACAAAAAATATATTATCCCTAGTTACAGCCCAGGTACCATCACTGAAAGATTCCAGGACCACAGTCCTACACTGTCCTGAACAGTTATGTAGTTTCCTGCAGGATACATCGAACATCTGGTAGAATTCATAGCATGTCGGGACAAACATATTCAGACATAGACACATTAGCTAGGTGGACCTGATAAAACAACTCTGGTAACCCTCTGGTAAGTGATATATTTGATATAAACAATAAACCAACTGCTGAAAGTCATTCTGACTCAGGACCTTTAACCTTCAAAACGTAGATACCTTATTGAGCTTTCCGAGAGAAGAAATGAGGTCCGCCCACTCGCTGGAAGACTCAAAGTTACGCAGTGCCTTCTCGATGACAGCTGTGTAACTACGGTATCGGTAGTCATTCTGGAGTTCTGCCTCCTCAAGATCCATCATACCTCAGTCCTGTCCCAGCATGCTCAGCATCTGTCTGCAAAGGAAGAGAGCACTGAGAGAAAGAGACAGAAAAAAGAGGGAGGGAGGGAGCACAAGAGAGTGAACAAACGGGAACAAAGGAGAGAAATAGCTATGCACCGAGCTACATTACTGATAATCTCATGGCAGCCAAATATCTGGCACTCTTTGCATGTTACTTTAATTATATGCACACAGCATGCACCTTTATGTGGCTGGTCAACTCCTCAAGACTAGGAGCAACTCAGAAAAAAATGGGTTTAACAGCCATTTGCCAAAGTATTTGGAAAGTTAAGTACTTTCCATTTAGGAAAATTACCAAATTAGAGCTTGGTCACTTTAAAGATAACAGTATTGCCTGTCACCTGTTTTTTGATACAAAACATCAGTATTTTCCCCCAGTGGTACTGTTTGTCTAGATATGCCCAGTTATCTCTCCAAGAACAATCTTCCCCAAACATTTATACATTGAGCTGATGACAGACAAATGATCACACACACAAACAACACACTTCAGAAATGTACATTTCAGAACTGAAATGTAGTTAAGCACTATTGCACCACCTTATACTCTGAGCTACTACACACAGACAGACACACACACAAACACACCCCACTGTGTGCCCACTCTGATGCTAGCCCTAAAGACATATCAAGAGATCTGAATGACCTAATAATCTCAAGAACACATGCTATTTTCATTATTCAGTGTACAAACATACACAGTTCTGAGCTGAGTTTCACAAAGATGTCTCTCCAAATATTAGCTAGGCCAAAAATTCCAAGGGGCTCAAAATTCCAACTGTTCTAATAAATTATATCTTGCATTTAAAACATTAATGTGCAAAAATGAGTGACAAAGAGAGACAGGCAGTGGCAGTGCTGGCTAATCATTACTATTAACATTGTTACAGGTCTAGTACAGCATACATGTTAAAAACCATTACTATTAACATTGTTACAGGTCTAGTACAGTATGTATGTTAAAAAAACCCAGCAAGTAAATAGGTGCATGCGTGTGTGTAACAACACTCACATTCATAGCTTGACATTTTTAATGTAGCACCTTAGCCAAGCCCAGTAAACTATACTCATACAGTTCACTGTAAGCTTCCAACGGTTAGTGCCAATAGTAGACCACAGCTGACTCCACCCTCCTGTCCCATTACTTTCAAAGTTGTCCTATCCCAGTTTGTTAAAGACACTAAAGGGTATAAGTGATTTCAGAATGGGACAGCTGAACCACAACCAACACGCAGAACAAGTAACAAAAACATTAGCAAGCTAAACCATCTAAATTACAAGTAAAGTTGTTCTCAAGCCATCACGTTTTTCCAGAATTGACCATCTGTGCTGTTTTTTCTGTTCGTCACATTGTGTGAAGCAGGCCGAGATGCCCTGTCTCAGCGTCACAGGCGCAACCCTGTGGTAATAAGTCTCCTTACTCCATCAGGAGTGCATCCTGCCACTCGTCACTCAACAAAAATTAGAAAACAAGTGGTGAACCAGGGAGAAGCTCCGATTTGCTGCTAATGATACAAGACAACACTATATGAAAGGCAAGGAAAAAGGGAGACAGGAAGTGTAGATGTAGTAGAGAGAGACTAGGAGAGAAAGAGTAAGGACCAAAGAAAATCAGCAGTTTGCATTTGGTGAGATGATATTGATATTGAGATGAAAATGATATTCAAACACATAATTTCACGGCACATGCAAATGTGCTGCAACACTCCAAATGATCTGTATTTTTCCATACACTGTGTGTAGTGTATCTCACATCACTATACCCAACAGAGACATGTATCTGTATTTTTCCATGCACTGTGTGGATGCTACATTAACTATATTAACAAGGAACGTACTGACGTAAACACTTGATGCTTCACAGCATACATCAATTTTAAGGCGCTTCGTCAGTTATGCAAGCAAAGTGCTTCGTGAAAAACCTTGAGTGCAATCTGACGATTATTTGGGAGGCGGGGCGACGCCTCTCCATCACAGAATAGTTACTAATACTGAGCAGAAATGGTTTGTGACATGCATATGTTAATAGTCATCCAATATAACTAATGCTTCGGACGTCTCGCCAAGGTTTATGCGATAATGAAAACAAATGACAATTCACAATAACAACTTTGCAATGTGGTTTATTAGTCATTGTTCTCTTCCTAATCAGAGGAGTCAATACAGCTTTTTAATTATGTTGCACTAAGACAGATTATAATGTGTATATATATGAGAATTATCCATACACGTTTTTGGATCCTTGTTGATTTTTTCTGGTTCTTTTGTGCGCAATTGTTAAATAGGCTGACTCACCCACTGCGGGAACACGGAGCTGTGACGTTAAAGGTCCGCCGTGTCGAATATTTTGTTAAAGCCGAGATCAGCAGAGGAAGCAAAAAGCTGTTGCAAGAATAACCATATATTTGCCCACAATAGCAAGCGGTTAGCGGATTCCTGAAGGCCAGATCAGTTCGTGATAATGAATTCGCACTCGGCTGATTTTACTCAACTACGCTGTCGTCTACACTTCCTGATGGGTGGTGGAGAAACAAATCAAGTTGCAACAACAGGGGTGTCACAGTTAACTCCTTTTCAATGTACATCGTTATCCTGTTTGGTATGAAATTCCGTTAATAAATCAAAGCTGTTATTGTGAACAAAACGACATAAATATGTGCCCCTATCGATAACATAAAACTTTGGGTCTGTATCTCACTATATTGTTAGGCCTTATCAGCCCATCACTTGGTATATTCCAGGATGTTCTGTTTACATGCTTGCACCAAGCTGATGCCGAGTCGAAGCGGCAGGGCGGCTGTATTTAGGAGTTCAGTTCCGCAACGTTCCAGTTACATATGTGGTATATTAAACTAAGACCATCAAGTAAAGTGATATTTAGGTTTACATATGACGAGAAAGGAGATCTAGGGAAGATCTGGTTTGCCTATATGTCAATAGATGTTGACAGACAAGCTTCCTATATTTAGTTTCCTATTTTAAACAGGCAAAGAGTTTCCTTGTACGGGACTTAGGTTATCACCAACTAACGTATATATTGTGGAAAGTTTACATTTACATTTATGGCATTTGGCAGACGCTCTTATCCAGAGCGACTTACAAAAGTGCTTAGGGATACTTGGAATATCTAGTGTAGCTCAGATAGACCCGAATTCATGTACTCTAAGCTGGAATACTACCAGAAAATAGTCTTATGATTCGCAAGCCTTTCCTATAACAATAATATACAGCTAACTCTTGTAGTCTGAATATACAACCAAGTTAAAATACAACTGAGGAAAGAAGACAACAAAACAGTAGCTAAAAAACTGAAGGATATGTTTTATGTCAAGTGCTTGCAAAATAGGTGGGTCTTCAGTTTGCGTTTGAAAACAGCAAGTGACTCCGCTGTTCGGACACACGAGGGAAGTTCATTCCACCACCTTGGTGCCAGGACAGAGAAAAGTCTGGAAGCATGTTTCCCATGTGTTCTTTGGCGATGGAGGGTCAAGACGAGCCATACTTGAAGCTAGGCCTGGACAATAATTCGATATCGGTATTTATCGCGATAAGAAATGTTTCAATAACGGGGATATCATTTTTGCGGTATTTCGATATGCATTATTTACAGAATCTGCCGTTGACATGCGTTTTTTACAGGGCGCAGCCGTCAGTTCGCTGGATTCAAGCACAGCTGAACACAATCGGCCTCCGTAGCCGGGCTACGTCCGTGCGTGTTGACGTAATCAAACAGGCAGCAGCCAGATAGGCTAGGCTACGCTACGGTAGGCTCAGCTCCAGCGCGGGACATTGTAGATACAAAATGACCACCTCTGACAGCAGTACACAAGTGAGTGAACATGCTTCAAGGAATTGGAAGAAATAAATTTAAGCCTGCAGACCTGCCAACCTTTATGCATTTTGCGTAGCAGATAGGCATTTAGACATCGAACTAGGCTGCTACACTTTGTTGCGTTAAAATACGCGAAAAGCCATTCATGTATGTGCATTCGCGCACTAGGCAACTCCTCTATGGGTGTAACCGCGTTGGGCGGCAACCTGTTGGGAAAAGAAGCTTTATCGCTAGTCGCTAGTTTTTAAAAAAAATTTGAGAACCATTGCCCTAACTTAACCTATTATAGCAGTGGGTGCATATTTTTCGTAGCTATTTTTTATTTGTTTTATATATACACAGTTTTGTTGTGTGCAATGCATGTCTACTTGACATGGCATGCCTCGTTGATCCAGGATTCAAGCTTCAGTACACTCGGGAGGAGAAGAGAGAACAAATCAAAGAGAAAGCTGTGTTGGAGAAGCTGAGGGAAGAGAAAGATGTTACGCTAAGGGAAAATGAGTCCAGACAAGCTGTGGGAGAAGCTTCTGCAGCAGGACCACCATGCAAGAAAACAAAGCGGTCTTTGGCTAGCTTTTTTTCAAGCAGGTCCACCACTACCAACACAGAGGGCCTGAGTGCACAGCAGGTAGTTGAGA
>JAOXYF010000024.1:6534338-6553803 GCA_028565775.1 Sternarchorhynchus goeldii
TATCAGATGATGTTTTCTATATTTCTTGAATTAGTATCTTAATGAAATACCACCAAGAGCGAAACAGGCTGGAGCAGGGAACATAATCAAACACAGAGAGAAATTAGGTGAAGCAGGTACCATAATCAAACACAGAGAGAAACAGGGTGGAGCAGGGAACATAATCAAACATAGATAGAAACAGGGTGGAGCAGGGAACATAATCAAACACAGAGAGAAACAGGGTGGAGCAGGGAACATAAACACAAAGCATTGCAGACTGGCATGGAGTGTCACCATGTGCATGTGGTTCTGGAAGAAAGTGGGAAGTGTGTGTATCATCCATATGGACATGGCCTGTGTTGATGCCTGTGTCAGATGCATGTGCTGTTGCTTGTGTTTGATACTTGTGTTGATACTTGCACTGTAAAAAATCAAACTTAAGAAATTGTTGTTTGTACTTGGAAAAGTAAGTTGGGGACTTAATTTAAGGAGGTGAACATTCACCTAACTCAAAATATATCGTTATGCTCAACGTTTGTGACAAAATAAGCAAAATTAATTCGGTGAGTTTGCTGCTGAAGATCCAACTGTGCACGCTCTGTGTCTCCACTGCGCATGCTGTGCAAGAGGTTCAGCCAGAACGCGGGTAGGACGGAGGTGGTTTCTTTGCCCAGTTTGAAATTTGGGCTCAAGCCTCAAGTAGGTAGGTAACTGGTTCATAAATGTTCGATGAATAAAGTAGAGGGAAATGCCCTTATCTTCATTGAGCTAAGTTAATAGTTTTGTCAAGGCTTAGCTTAGCTATCCTCTAGCTAGTTTTAGAGTAATGTAGTATACCTTTCACTTGGTTCAATGATAAACGTTTTGCAATTGGCTAAGCTAACTAACGAGATAGGTTAGCTAACCACTAACCGTTAGTTAGGTAACTAGCTAGCTCACGTTAGCTTTCCCTCAGTGAAATTTCCCGCCAAGTTCATACCCTCTTGGATGAACATGGTTGTATTTTCTACATATAAAACTTTTCCCACCTCAAAACCAAACACCGAACGTGATGTGAAAAACGGCATAAAATACGAAGTAGTCTAATGAGACGCGATTTTTCCCAACATTTGGAAACTCGCAGTTTCGAACAGAATATATCTGAGATGGTATTTAGCTATCACGAAACAGAAACTGGCACTGTGCAGGATACAATTTTTTTTGCTTATATAATATTTATATTACATAGACTAGCATTTTGCTTTTAATGCATTTAAAGCTTTATTAATGCCTGTGTGAAATTGCAGCACTATTTAATATTGTTTTATTTAACTAGAAAAAAGAATGCGATAGATGCGCTGCAAAATCTGCACATTTACAAGTCAGAACCCTGATGTTCTGTTGAAGCACCACTGAATACGCCACGGTTTCCATTGTACATGCTGGCCCTGTTTCCATCCTAATTGTGTTTTGTTCCTTTAAATCAGCTGGTTCACCTCTAAATAAATAAGTTTGGTGCACTTGAATTCTGAATTCAGTTTGAGTTCGTACAACTTGGAACAAGAAGTCATGTCAGCTTAAATGACCAAGTACAGAGGATTCTAAATGCTATTTACCACAACGCAATTAAATACATTTGGTGCAATTGATTTTCTAAATTGGTATGACTTAATGTAACTTGAAACAATGAGTCATGTCAACTTTAGCTAAAACTTGCTTTTTTGAGTTTATTTAACTTTGCATCAAAGTTCTGCTTACTAGAAAAACTGATTGCAGAATGTTGACTTTTTTTTTTGTTGACGTCACCTCTGATTTTTTTACAGTGTGGGTTGTGACCATTGCTTTAGCTGACATCTGATATGATGAGAGTCTGTTCCTTCTGTGATTTCTAGTTTAAAGGCTGTTAGGACAGGGTTTCATATTTCAGTAAAGACTCTTTCCTTTTTGTGTGATGCATGTATGTTTATTTGTTATTTCATTCAGTAGCTTTCCAATGACATTTGCCTTGTCAGAGGTTTTTGACCATTGACTGATATTTAGTAGATGCTTTGATTTACAGTTGGACAGGATCAGGGTTGGGAGAAATTAAGTCATTTTCTTATTTCACTGTTTGTGCTGTTAGAGTTAGGATTAGGGTTTCCAAAAATGTATCTTGTTAGTGAATATTACCCACTAATAACATTTATGAAGAAACATTTACGAGCCAAAACAGAATGCATTTTATAATTACTTATTTAAAGATAATTCTGGACATCACTGTAATTGTGTGTGTGTGTGTGTGTGTGTGTGTCCAGAGGCCATGCTAGAGATCAGACATCACTGTTTACTGCCCCATGTTTGATGTGATTATCCCACAGGAACCTCTGCAACATTCATGATTTATTTTGCCTGAATGATTCATTTTGGGCTGAGATGTAAAGGAATGAGCTAAAGAGAGTCTCTAATTAAAGTTCTGGCCTGGTATCTTACTTAACTTAAAATCTAATCATTAAAATGTTCAAGTGCTTTATTGGTTTTTTTCCCCCTTTTGTTATAAACTTCAAATGAACGCTCTGTAGCAAAGGATCCAGGGAGTGAGATATGCTCCAGAAAGCCTAACCCTAACCTAACCCTGCCCCTGGACTCTGGTGGAGGAGAGGAAGAGAAAATTTCTTTTGTCCTTGGTTCTCTGGCAGCGCTTGTGGCAGATGTGGGATTTGAACCCTGGTTGGCAGGATCATTTGCTGCAGGTGCCAGAACATTGGGCCACAGGGTAGTTGTTGCTTAAAGTAATATCCCAGACATATACATGTAAGTACATATAACAACATAGGGAACCACATGATTCTCCCATAACACCTCTTTCCTCTCTCCTACCGAATCAGGATAGTACACATAGTTTTTACAGTTAATGGAACCAACGACAACATAGCAGGATGATTGACACTAATAACCAGGAGATTGGCTCCACCTCTAAGAATCCCAAAACCTAACCCTAAAATCTAACTCAACCCTGTATAAAGGGTTAGGGTTTCTAGTTTCTAGGGTCCTGCTGCTGTACGCAACCACTCAAGTTTGTTGGAGTGGATGAATGCCAATGCTTCAGGGCATCTGTGTTACTTTCTGGTTCTTTCCTTTTAGCTATGCTCTAATAGTTATACTCTAGTAGTTATGCTCTAGTAGTTACACTTTAATTTCCTATGTTCCATATTCCTATGTCTCAAACAGAGCGACTGTCTTTCTTTACTCTTACCGAGCTAATGAATGCCCTCCTATCCGGGTGGAGTAAGAACTGACGAGGCTGTCCTGCTACCTGCCCCAAACCAACCTCCTCCTACTGATCCAAACAAGAATGGTGGATCAACACCCCACATCCCCTCCTGCTGTGGCCCAGCCTCCTGTATCTCCACGGCCCTCGACTGTTATTAATGAACACCAAGACGTCTAAGAATCTTAAGATTAAGAATTATATACAAGTATATATTTAAACATATTTCATTATTCCTTGTATTTCTTTATATATTTATCTTTTTAATACTGTCATTATGGCGCCAGTGTTGGCCAGAAGAGGATGGGCTCCCCCATCCCCCTGAGTCTTGGTTTCTCCCAAGCTTTCTTCCTCATGCTCTTAGGGAGTTTTTTCTTGCCACTGTTGCCCTTGGCTTGATCACTCGGACTCGGACATTTGTAAAGCTGCTTTGAGACAATGACTGTTGTAAAAGGCACCATATAAAAAAAACCTGATTGAATCAGGAGTATAATTTGCTTTGTCTTTCTGTTTACTCCTCTCCACCTGTGGACGACACTTGCCACGTTCTTTCACAGAAATTCAGTTAAAATCAGCATGAATTAAAGGAAATTTATATATTAGTTATTTAAATATTTTTGGTAAAAATACACAGGATGCTCAACTCCCTAGCTGTGTTTGAATCAATGCTGCACCAAGTCCAGTGTCATATGCATGTACTTCTATCTTAAATGGACAGATAAAATCAAAAACAGCAAGAATGGGCACATTAGGTAACAAAGCATACAGCGATTTTATTACAGTCGGTAGTTCACACATGGTCGACTTGCATCCTGAGCAGATTTGTCAGTTCTGCAAGAGCTGATGTAATTCACACCTAGTACAGAATATGGGGTTGCAATCTGTATTCTACCCTAATAACGTCAAATTCACATTTGACTATTTAGAAAATTCTCATTGAAATTAAAAATCTCTTTCACAAGAGCATCCTGACCAACTCCTCATACTTTTGGGTATGAGGAGTTTACTTGTTCCTCCTTGCTGGACAACATTTGTGCCTTAAGCTTGTATGATGGCGCATCTATGTTCCGATCACAGTTCATTCAGGTGACCAGCAAACGTGGACAGCATGCTCAGCTATAACAACTGTTATTGTTCACCGTCAGGGGTTTGTTAAAGAGAGCCTGAGTCAGTTCACTTCTCAGTGAAGCTGGAGAGTTTATTAGGGAGAGTGAGTGTGGACTGCAGTACAAACTGCTCTAAGATTTACGAGCACAGAAGCTGCAGCTTGTAAGAGCCGAACAGGATGCAGGAAATGTGAGAAGCTGGAAGAATGAAAGAAAGCAGGTTCTAGTTATTAAAGAATGTGATGGATATGGTATAAACACTGAGCACATCTGGATTAATCACCATAAACACTAAAAACATCTATATTAATAAAAAAAAAAACCTAAACACATCTGGATTAATTACTACAAACACTGAAAACATCTTGATTAATCAGTATAAACACTAAAAACAACTGTATTAATAAAAAAACACAAGACATCTGGATTAATCACTATAAACACAACATCTGGATTGATCACAGCAAACATTAAACACATCTGGATGAATCACTATATATATTAATATCAGATCAATTAACCACCTATGAACTCTGCATGTAAAACAATATGTCAATATTCTTACACTGTGGAATAAGGATGCTTTACTGATCAAACTCTGTACTGTTGTGCTGTAGTAGTTTCAAAGTGGACAGAGCAGTCGAGTAATCAGACTCTTTACTTTTGTGCTGTACTGATCTGACTCTGTGCTGTTGTGCTGTACTGATCAGACTTTGTACTGTTGTGCTGTACTGAACAGACTCTAGTGTTTTCTTATGCAGCCAATATAATCACCTAATTACTGAGCTAATTAGGAAAGTGGGCCTATTAGGTTCAGCTAATTAATCAAAGAGGCTTTAAATTAGTCTGTGTATTTCTTTCATTTACTCATTTACTGAGTGTATATAAGTTATGGTGTCAAACAAAATAACATAATACTGTGTAAAGTGTTATTGTAAAAAAGTCGTATTTTATTAATAATTTGTAATAACACTTACATTAATGCATCTAATAATCCTCCTTGGTGGCAGTGGAATCTTGGTCGTCCTGGAATCTGCACATCTGCAACAGGGTGATAGTGACAACCCCTGTTTCAGCTGGCAATGAAGCCCTTTGATAAACTACTGAGAAACATTATATAGGAAAACATTTTGCACAGTGCTTATCTGATTATAGTGGTATTTGTGTTTAATGTAATGATGCAACTAAACTAGTTCAGTCAAGTAAACTATATTTTGCATTTATAAATTTGGTAAGTGTCTACAACAAAAGCTCTTCAAAAACACGAAAGTCTCATTTTCTAACTGCTTAGGGAGCGTTAGTTTGCAGTGAATAGCGTAATACCATAACATCACACACAATACCATAACATCACGCGAAACACTGTAATATCACGCATAATACCGAAACATCATGCATATTACAGTAACATCACACGTAATACCATAACATCACGCCTTCTCATGCTACATACATACAATACACACAACTCTGGTTAGACTGCTTCAGTGTGTGTAGATGCTTCACAGAAGTGGATGGCCAGAGAGGAAACATGAAATTTACCTTTTGTGTGACCTGTTGATAGTGATGCTCTGAGGGTTGGGTTTGTCCAATTACAGGGCTGACAGTGTTGCTCTGAGGGTTGGGATTGTTTTTTGAGATGTTTGTTTTATCTGTGTACAGCATGCATCACTTGATATAATTAGTCTCCTTACGCTTACACCTCACTCCAATTAAGACTTTTCAGACTTGTAAGTCTAATAAAATAGACATTAAAAAACACATCTGACAGAATTATAGATGTAGCCAGAATGGTCCATGTTTTGGTTAGCATGTTCTAGAATGCTCTGGTTCACACTGGTCATTGGCTCGACAGGGTCTTTTCTTTCTGAAAAACAGCATCTGTCACATCTGCGGATTATTCCTGTCTGTGCTAACTGGACTGTTAGACCACAGGAAGAGTTCTGGCTCAGTGTGATTTGTACAGCCATTAATGTTGAACCTGGCTTCCCTCAACATGGTCATGTTCTCCTCTGTCATTTATATCATTACAAATATCTTTAACTGTATCTGTCTAATAGATTGATAGACACAAACAATGAAAAATGGCTTTAAGGTAAAGATCAGATTTTAAATTATTAAGATAACATTTACAAATCAGAATGTGTTAATAAATCATTCTTATCATTTGAAAATGCTACAGAAAATTGCAACTTAGAAACATCAGGATAAGGATAAAGCTTAGGGATGGGGTTAGAATTGGGATTAGGTAAAGTCAGGGTTAGGTAAGGTCAGGGTTAGGTAAGAGATAGCATTATGCTGAGGTTAGTTAGTTCATACTTTAAAAGGGCATTTCTTGCAGAACTCATTTATGACTCACACAGTTTACACTGATGCTGAATATGTTAATACCATAGTGATTTATACTGTGACTGCTGGACGTGTTTGGTTGTATCAGCTTGGTTTGTTTCCCCAAAAGCTCTGCAATGAAGCCAGACATCAGTCCCCCCCCCCCTTTTCCCCCTTCCTCTCCTCGCCTCTCTCCTATGATTCATGCCTGAGTTAAGACTGTGAAAATAATCAAATAAATAAATAAATAAATAAATAACCTCCCCAGCCCATCCATCAGAGTCCCACATCCACCCACGCTGGAGCCTCAGCTGTCTGGCTGCTGCCGGCAATATTGCTTGACTGCACTTCATGGCACCATGTGTCATTTTTAAACGACAGTCCTGTAAAGCATTAACTGACTGCTGTGCAAAGGAAGCACTGGCAGCACGTTTGTTACCAGGATGGACGAGCAGGTCTCCTGCTCGGTTTCAGCCTGTCTGAAAACAAGTATGAGAGGAAAAATGTAAAAAAATGTTTGTCCAATTGGCTGATCATTCTCCCAGGAGATTCTCCCAGCAGATCCACTCAGCCAGTGTGGCAGCACTGACATAATGTACAGCAGATTTGCACTATGAAACTATTCTGTGCACAAAGGGCTTGAAATAGACAAAAAGGCATTTTTAATGTACCAATTATTTGCTATCACTTTTAGTAATTTGTAAGATTAGTAAAGCCAAAGTAAACCATTTGTGATGTAACAATGCCAAACATGTTATTCCAGTAACAGACTGAGTAAAGCTAAGCAACATGAAACCTGATGGTGCTGAACATAGATCCACATATGTTCACATTTAAACACAGGCTGAGCAGTAAGTGTGGATGGGGTTCATTTTCAATGTGTTTTTATTAGCATGTTAATGTAATCCATAGACCTCTATTTGTAAAGGCGTGTGTATCGGGTATATGGTTAAACGGATCTAGAATCGTGACTTCTTCCACTAAAACACCCATTTCAATGTGCTCAGTAGTGAACAGACATGTAAAAATGGGTTCAGTCATGTATTTGACCCATCAGTGTGCAGGACACTACTGCATGCGTTTAACATTCTTCAGGCTACAGCACTGTAACATTGTGCTTTCTACCACACCAGATTCTAGACAGAAGGACTGAGGATGTGGCTAATTCATTGTTCTGTTTTTTGCGTGTTCAGTGCGACACTGAACGTAACTGAACACACTTGTGTCATTCTCTGAGCATTTTAGCAAGACTCAGAAATTCAGAGCCATGAATACTACTTGTTTTCTTAATCTTCGTAACACTGTGTAGAGGCTCGAACACCCTGATATCTTAACGCCATGTAGAGGATCACACACCCTGATATCTTGATATTGAAATGCTAATAGATATGCAGGAGGTATCTGTGTGAGACTGTCTTGGATATTGTATTTATTAATACGGTAGGCAATTACAAGGAATCCCAAGGAACACGACTCCTGTGGAAGTATCTAACTAGGGTTTTCCTCAATCTTTATTGCTGAATGGCACTACAGAACATCTCACACAACCTCACATGACCCATTCACCCCTTCAGCCCTGTAATAATGAAATTAGTCTTGATTATAAATCCACAACACTCTTCCTCTCCCATCAGTGTAATTCAGTTTGTGTTCTGAAGGTCAATTGGGTGAATAGTGTTTTAGATGGAAGATCTATTGTTGTTTTAGATGAACAGTGTTTTAGATGGAAGAACTACACTGTTGTTGCTTGACAAACACAAACAAGAAGATCCAATCCAGCTTGAATGAAGCAATGCATTTCCATTTAAATCTTTAATTAATTTAAACAAGATCAGTGCAAACACTAAGTAGCTATGATTTCTGTTTTCCAGTTTGTTCTTTTTAATATGATAAGATGTAAAGCACTATTAAAGTATGACAAATACAGAATCAAGCTATTCATTTTCATTGATCCAGTAAAAAGACCCAGTGACTCAGTGCATCCACACTCAGGTCCAAGCCTTCATGAGTGATTACTAACACAGTAAACTGGGAGCAAGCTATCCAAGTGTAATCTGCTAAATGAAAGAGGCAGTGCTGTGTACACAGAGGGCTCAATAAGCCTGCAACTACTGAGGGCCCTCAAGATGATTAAATCCACGCCATGCTAATGACTACAGAAGGTGTGTGTGTGTGTGTGTGTGTGTGTGTGTGTGAGAGAGAGAGCAGGAGTAAACATTAAAGAGATGGTGTGTGTGTGTGTGTGTGTGTGAGAGAGAGAGAGCAGGAGTAAGCATTAAAGAGATGGTGTGTGTGTGTGAGCATTAAGGACGTGGTGTGACTAAATACATTTATGCGTTTACATCATTTCTGCTTTTACACTTAAATCCGGCACTCATATGAGACCCATGAAAGTATCAGAGATTATTCACACTATTCACATTAAGAGATGTGTGTGCATGGTCAGATGGATAAAAATAAATGCCCTTCTTGCTCTTCCAGGTGGACCAGGAAGCATTTAAGATGGTCATTATTGACAATGGAATAAAACTACTGTAAGAGAAATTCATGCCAAAATACTGTAATAGAAAATAACCAGGTATTTCACAATGTAGAAATGCCTGGACTCTGACTACAGTATAGTATTTACTGTATATATTCCCAGTATAGTGTTTACTGTATATATTCACAGTAATTATTTTTTGAGTTGGGCAACTATTTCATGTCCCTGCTAAAATATAACCTTTACTGCAACACTGTCACAGTCTCTTTTTTGTTTGTTTACTCTACATTCCATACAGTACGTAAATATCACTCATTGTACAGTACCTAACTGTCACTCATTGTGTAGAGAGTATGTTGCCCAAAATGCATACATTTGAGTAAAAAGTACCAATGTGGCGGATTACATTAAAAATAAACTTTTAAGAAAACACCAGATGTTACAGTATAATGTCTGCTGTTCGTTCGGAGAGATTAAAATATTATATGTAATATTATTTCTATAATGGCATCAACGCCATGTTAGTTTTTTTGACAGTGGTTGTGCTGTGATTAACTATATGTTCCTCTGGAACGGAAAAGCTGCACTGGTGTTCTAAAAGAATGCTTGGATACTGAATCAAGTTTGCTGTGATTTAACAGTATTAATGTATGTAGAGAAAACTGTTTATATTGTGAAATGCAGAGTTAGTATCTATTAAAGAAAATGTCCTTTTGAACAAGAAATGAAGTATTTGCCTAATTGTTGGAAAAGTATCTTAAATACTGATAAATGCTTGTTAGCATTTAACTGTAATAGAGCTGCTAATTACATAATAGAACTGGTAACGTGTCAGAACTAAACATGCAACATAAACATAAACAAAAACATAAACAAGCAACAGAGCCCAAAGTAATGAAGTCTCATTATTCTTATATCAGTTCTGAGAAAAAAAAAACCCTAAAAACCTGTGCATGTAATCATGCAAATGACAAATGTACAACAAAACACAAGAGCATTCACTTGAACATAAACATAAAACACACAGGAAGCACAGAGTGTGGTGTACAAAAGAACCGTATATATAAAATGGGATCTAAGGCTATTTTAGTGCACAAGCAATTTGTCATACTGGGAATAGAAATGTCTGATTGCCTTTAACTTTACAAAACAGACATTGAGAAAGTTGATGTCTTGATACTGTTGCAACCACTTCAGGCCTTTTGCAAATTAATTACAGAAAAAGTATAAAAGCTTGTTTGTGTTTTAATATAAAAATATATCTAAAATACATCTAAAATGGGGAACTCATCAACCTCTGAAAAACATTTAGGTCCTAGTTAAATTTAGGCACCCTATTCTTTATTTATTTTTTATATTTTATTATTTCATTAAATTTGAAAATCTGAAATGGTGCACTATAACACCACTGTCAGGTCAGCCAGGATCTTTAGTTCTGCACATCAGGATCTCTTTAGTACTGCACATCAGTACTAAATTTGTTGTTTTCAGCACTAATTGTCTTTGCTTGCCAAATCATTTTAGCAGAAAATCATAAGATGAAATCCAAACATAAACAAACCTTGTTCCTTAATAAACATGCCTTGTAACATTATCCCTTTTGATGGTAGAAACCATTAACCTGGGTAAATAATCCAGCATTAACTTAGAATGCATATTTCACATGTGTTTCCATGGTAACCAAAATATGAACTCGAATACTAAATAAAAGATTATACTGTGAAGTAATTATAAATGTTCTATGAAGCCTAAGCTTACTTATGAAGCCTAAGCCTACTCAAACTCTTACTTCTTACTTCTCAAAACTCTTTATATCCTGATGAATGCACAACCCTGTAACTCACGCTACGCACATTAGTGTGGAGAGCTGTTTGTTTCTCTGACACAAGTGCTGTGTTTCCCTTGTGCTTGACAGGTTAGCAGAAATAACACTGACCCAATAGAGCAAGACTGACTGGCCCAGCGGAGCGAGACTGATGCAGTTTGTTAGCAAACCTCCACAGGTGTGAGATGTTTAAAGATGCAGGTTGTTCCCAG
This sequence comes from Sternarchorhynchus goeldii, assembly GCA_028565775.1. Taxonomy (NCBI): domain Eukaryota; kingdom Metazoa; phylum Chordata; class Actinopteri; order Gymnotiformes; family Apteronotidae; genus Sternarchorhynchus; species Sternarchorhynchus goeldii. Next base: position 6,545,500 of record JAOXYF010000024.1, read on the forward strand.
GGGTTCTGCTAGCAAGAGTCTGTTAGGAGCATCAAACCCATTCACACAGGAGAGTTTTACTGAAGGGGAAACAGGCATGTAGCTTGGGGGAAATATGACAGTGTTTACCTACAAATTTTTATCCGCATCTTGACATTTACTTTAATATATGGCTCTTGATAAGATGTACACATTTTTAATTTTGTCATCCAAATTTTATTTAGTTTCATCTCCAAGCCAAAAATATATTTTATTGTGACTACAGTGCCCCTCTCAAAAGAACATATTTTGTTGTGACTACAGTGATCCTCTCAAAAGCTACTGTATGCATAGCTAAATGTGACAGATGGCAACACAGTAACATCCTTTAGCAACATGAATAACACACAGCTGTTCCTTGCTTGACTATATGAGTTGTAGCTAAACAGTGACATACAGTACCTGTTGCATTAACTGTACTTTGGGCATGTGCACACCTCCTGTAGAACACAGCAGGATGGGCCGCCTCTCTCTGTCTCTGTACCCTGTTAACAACAGGGTGAAGGGTGTTAACAGCAGGGTGAGGGGTGTTAACAAGCCCACGCTGCTGTTCCCGACACCCCATTTCCATCTCTAAAAGGAGAATAGTCGTGTTAAAATAATGAAGCCATGTATCTTCATCCTTAAGCAAGGTCAGCATCTGTCATTGCTGTGTGTGTGTGTGTGTGTGTGTGGTATCTCAGCCTCCCTCTCTATCAGACATTATTCAACTGAAAACTCCACCCCCAGGAAGCTGACAGGTGAATGGGGCAGTGGAGAACATATATGTATACACTACACAAATGTATGTATATACAAATGTAAGTCACCAGTAAGTCACCAGTGATTTGATTTAATTACTTTGACCCACATGATGCATTAAAATATCATTTGATTCCAAAAGGCCTGGATAGGTTATTGTATTCAGATTTTACTCTGAAGTTATACTGGGAAAATAGACTGAATTTGTAGTGACTGCTATTGTTGATGATTAATGTTTGTGCCTGACAGCCTTAACTGCAGCTGGGATTGGGGACTGCACTGACACAGCAAGTCATCAGTTATTGATCAGTTTACAGTTCCATATAATTACCCAGCTGGAGTGTGATTGCTTTCCTGAGTCAATCACGATAAGGGCAGTGTGTGTGCAAGGCTATCAGGAAATGCGCGTGATTATTTCAGCAGGAGTCCGTCAGCAGGGGGAAGCTGCTTCAGATGCTCTCTAGGCAAGCTGTGTCTCTAGGGCATGCTGGGTAGAAACCCTGATTGAGCACAAAACCAAAAGAAAGCAAAACCTTTGAATGTGCCAATTTATTCTAAACCCAATTTATTCCTAACCTGGAGTAATTTAACCCTACCCCTAACCCAAACTAACCTAACTTAACCTAACCCTAACCATAACCTGAAGTAACCTAACCCTTAACCTAACCATAACCCAACCTTAACCTGAAGTAACCTAACCCTTAACCTAACTTTAACCAAATCCTAACCTTAACCTGAAGTAACTTAACCCAACCCTAACCTTAACCTGAAGTAACCTAACCCGTACCCTAACCTTAACCAAATCCTAACCTTAACCTGAAGTAACTTAACCCAACCCTAACCTTAACCTGAAGTAACTTAACCCAACCCTAACCTTAATCTGAAGTAATTTAACCCTCACCCTAACCTTAACCAAATGCTAATATTAACCTGAAGTAACTTAACCCAACCCTAACCTTAATCTGAAGTAACTTAACCCTCACCCTAACCTTAACCAAATGCTAATATTAACCTGAAGTAACTTAACCCTTACCCTAAACAAAGCAGCTGTTGAATCACTTATGCATGCTAAATACCAACACATCTACAATAGGAGAGTACCAACACATTTACAGTAGGAGAGTACCAACACATCTATAATAGGAGAGTACCAACACAGGAGAGTACCAACACATCTACAATAGGAGAGTACCAACACAGGAGAGTACCAACACATCTACAATAGGAGAGTACCAACACATCTACATTAGGAGAGTACCAACACAGCAGAAGAGTACAAACAAATCTACAGTACGCGAGTACCAACAAATCTACAGTAGGAGAGTACCAAGACATCTACAGTAGGAGAGTACCAACAAATCTACAGTAGGAGAGTACCAACACAGGAGAGTACCAACACATCTACAATAGGAGAGTACCAACACATCTACAGTAGGAGAGTACCAAGACATCTACAGTAGGAGAGTACCAACAAATCTACAGTAGGAGAGTACCAACACATCACAAGCTCTTCCCTCTGGAAAAGTAACCCTGCATGTGAGCTCATTTACAAACAACTTTGACTGAGGAATTTGTAACTGTTTTAAAAGCATAAGTTTTATATACAGAAGGAAGTAAAGGAAACATACAGGAATACTGTGATACTCAACCATATGAAAAAAATTGAAATAATTTTTCAGAAGTAAAAGAATGACCGGGCCTACATCTGTACTAAATACAATAAGTAAATATTTTATGATGTACATTAGTAATGGAAATAGAAAGAAAACATTATTTCCATGTTTTTTGACTCATATATTTATTATTTTATTATATTATACTTATTATAAAAATGCATTTCAAGAGGCAAAACGTGATGGAAATGTATAAATCTATTTATAAATATCTAATGAGCTGTACTGCCATAGGGAAGCAGTAGTTTGTTAGGATTAGTTGTTTAGGATTAGGGTTTAGGGTTAGGGGTTAGGGTTAGTGTTAGGTAGATAGAAGTCTTTCTCTTTCTTATTTGATTTTGTTTGACATCAAAGTCTTAAAGACGCACTTAATCCTTAGGCACTTCTGGGAAAGGATTATTTATTAATCCCTCACTAATTTACATAATATATATTTAAAACTTCATCTGGTGGGTATTTTCTCAAAGAGGAATTCTAGCCGAATAATATCCTTAGACTCCAGCCAATGTACTAGCATAAGGATTACATCCATGGAGAGAACAAAGCATTATTGTAAAAGCCACTCTGGAGGAGAGAGTCTATAAATACTGAGAGCAGAAACTTCCGGAGATGTGTGAACCCTAACCCTAACCCTCCCACTTCTGAAGAAGCATGGTCAGCCTGCTATGTATTATGGGATTTGACAAACACTGGAAATCACTTCATATTAACATGTAGCAGTGGTACCTGTACTGTAGCACTGGGAATCCTCTCGTGTGTTAGAGACGTGTTTGAAGAGCCACATGGCTGCTTGTGTATCTTTCTGTAAGGTTTGTCAAGGGCCCTGCACACGGTGATGAACACAGCAACAACCACGTGTGTTGCTGCCGTCACTCATTTGACCACTTCAGTCTGCTGGCACGTTACTGCACTTTCATTTGGTATTACATGTGTGTAGATACAGTATTTGTAGTTTATGTGTGTGTGTACATACAATATCCGTAGTTTACATGTACGTGTAGATACAATATCTGTAATTTACATATCTTTGTAGCTATATCTATAGTGTATGTGTGCGTATAGAAACAATATCTCTAGTTTACATGTGTGTATATACAATATCTGTAGTTTACGTGTGTGTAAAGATATAATATCTGTAGTTTACGTGTGCTACATATGTGTAGATACAATATTTGTAGTTTGTTCAGGTCAGTTTCATGACTGGATATTGTGATTCCTTGATCATGGAATATCAGGCATGATAAAACGTTTTCCCTACTGTCTACATTTATAGCTCCAAGATCCAAGTAAGTAGAATCAGCAAATTTAATTGATAAATTTCTTCTCCATGATCAAATACAAGAGGTTATTCTAATGCACATCATTTAAACATAATTACTCAAATATTAGAATTTTTGACATTCTATTACATTCAAGAGCTGCAAGCTAAGATCTGTTTAACAAAATGAAAAACAGTGTAGCTAATCATTTAAAATACAGTACTGAAATGTTTCTATAAACCAGCACATAAATAAAAAATACTGTCAGTGAAATGGGGAAGCATCAGTATTACACAGCCACTATAACAATATCTAACGGATAGTGTACACAAGTTGGGAAGACTTTAGCTGCAATCTCAAAATTCTACTATTGGTTAGTACTAAACAACAAAGCAGTATTAGTATTATCAGTAATTTTAAATAAATGATTTAAATGATCAACCAACAATCAATACTTTCATCCAAAAATACATAAATATTCATTCATAAATACCTTATAATAGGACCTTTATGTTCACTTTTTTCTACCATGAATAAACAATACTCAGTGCTACATCAAGTAATGTTCTGCAGAACATAGTGATTCTAGCAACATTTAGCCACAGTAACACACGAGATTCTGTCAAAATAAAAGCCTAGTCAAAAAAAGGACATCTGTAATCAAATAAATGATGTAAATGTAAAATAGCTAAACCAGCAATTGAGCAAAATACAGCCTGAAAAGGCCAACCTTTCTATTAAAATACTACTCAAAATTAGTTCCCACAAATTGGCAGAAATGGATCAAAAGGACAGGGAATCCTTCAATAACACTGCAATAACAACTCTTCTTTCAACTCTTCAAAATAACAGGGACTGTTATTTTGACAAGGTCAAAACAAATAGAAAAGGTTTTAGTATTAATTTTCTCTTACATGTTGATGTGACTTTTAAACTATTTTTAAAAACAACAAAAAACATGTTTTGAAGTTGAAAATGTACATATAGGATGTTTGAGCAGGGACTGTTATTTTGACAAGTTCAATTCAGTTTTATTCACTTTTGTGGCCATGTTGCTAGAATCACACTATTTCACCGGTGATGAAGGTCTCCAGTCACCTGACTTTATGCCCGACAGCAGTTATTTGTAGAAATGTGACAAAATGAAGAGACACTAAGATTCAGCATTTGGCAGATAAATCCAGAGACCAACATATTTACCACTGTAACAGTTTGTATAATGTTATAATGTAGTAACCATGTAGTTAAAAATGTTATTTAAGTCAGACACTGACAAACTGCTGCACTCCAAAATTATTCGTTGATGGTTTAATTAAAATAGCACACAATATTTTTACTGTACTGTGCAATGTTATGAACTGAGTGGCTGTGACGGGCAGGTGTCAGTAAAGTGCACCTGTGCTGCAGGGCTCCTGCTGTAGCTGGAAGAGCTGCACCTCTAGCCTGCTGATCTGCTACTGCAGCGTCTCTACTGTACTACACTGTTTGGCCTGCAGGTGGTGCACTTGCTCACGGAAACTGGCCCACAGGACGTCGGCTTGTGCCGTTAGCTGAGCCACCGACTGACTATGCTCAGACCTCAGTGCTCAGATTCTCAGAATGCAGGGACAGCAGCCTGGTATGTGATAAAACAAACAGTTTAACAGAAAAAGTTCTAAGTAACCATAAACAATTTAGGTGGTTGAGAACACCTCATAAACCTCATGAGCTCTGGTCCTAAATATCAAAATGGTCTTGCTCAGGACACCATAAGACTCTTATGTTTTATTATATATATTTTGAAAAATATTTTGAAATCAGGACAAAATTAAATAAGTAGGACATTTTGTATCCTATTTCTATACTTCTTCGAGGGTTATATATACACACAAACACACACACACACATACACAGCGTATTAATAATTTATCAGTGCCCAACAGGAACAATGTTCCTTTTGCCAGAGCAGCTTTTTAACATTCAGTGGCCTTTACATACCCCCACCCCCCCAATGCACACTTACTCACACACACACACACACACACACACACACACTCACACTCCACTCACTCACTCACACACACACACACACACGCAGTCACTCACACTCACTCACACACACACACACACACACTCACTCACTCACTCACACACACACACACACACACTCACTCACACACACACTCACTCACACACACACTCACACACATACACTCACTCATTCACTCACACACACTCACTCACTTACATTCACTCACTCACACACACTCACTCACACTCACACACCTCTCCCTCAGCTTCACCTCCTTTGTGATGATGTGCTGCAGCATCTTGCTTTGAGCGCAGCTGCTCTACTAGGCTCACCATGTGATCCCTGATCAGAACATGCACATATACACATGCATGCACACACATGCTCATACACACACACACACACACACACACACACACACACATGCTTTTATAATTTGACAGGACATGGGGTCAAACATAATATAATACAAACAAAACATCTATTTTTTGTTTATATATAAATTGTCTTGTCACAATTTATTCCACTTTATAAATCTCTAAAAAGTAACAGTGATTTTATGATCACATTTTCATATTTTAACCACAGAGTTAGAAGTAAACACATCAGTTTAGTTGTTAACATTATTTTAGCAATTGTTTCATGAATGTTTTCATGATGGCTTCAGGGAAAGGCTGGAGGTTTGTATAAATGCTTGTACCTTGAAAACTGCACAAACGTAACTACAGAATAAGCTAAAAATGAACAGTAAAGCCTTTTCCCACTGTAGGGCAGTATGGTCTCGAGTACGGTCAAATCACTTCAACACAAACACAGTTCAGCATGGAACATTTATAAACCGTGCTCCTGACCAAGGCCTTTACCCTTCAATTACTCAAGATGTATCCAGTTACAACTGTAAGTTGCTTTGTGTTGGCCAAATGGAGATAAGCCTAAAAACGTTTCAGACAATTCATGCTCCCTCCAGAGTTGTGTGACATAATTATGAACCTGTTGCTGCCAAAAATACTTTCTGTCCCTGACACTGTAACCCCAAGAAAACCCAAAGAAATTGTGTCTCATCTCAGGTGTCTTGAAGAGCACAGAACAGTAAGGAACAGCATTGTATTGGGTTCAATGTAAGGATTTTTTGTGTGGTCTTTGCCGCCATCTAATGGTGATAGCGAGTAATTTTCTGAAGCGATAAATAGCATAAGACCTTTTCCTTTTCTCCTCGTGGGTTTACGGAAGGAGCAGCTCGCTTGTTAACTCGTCTTAATCCATCGCCTTTTAGCCCACAAAGCTCCAAGTTCTTTATTGTTTGGAGATATAATGTTGTGTTTATGTTTAAAATCTTTGGATTGAGTGCAAAATTAGAAATTGTTTGATTTCTTGTCAGTGGAGAATAAAGGGATTATGGCAAAAGTTTAATGACACATTGTTTAGATGAACAGCACAAATACCTTCAGGTAATACAATGAATAAAATCTGGTGTGAATAGGCAAAATCTAATGTGAACATTAAAAAAAACACATGGATCACTTCCTTCTTAGCATCTGCCAGATCTTTCTTGGTCTTCACCAAAAGTTGTTTCATCTTTGAGCTTTTCTCCTCCACGATATCCACCAGTGATTTCAGAGATTCTATAGTTAAAAAAAAAAAAGCTGTAATTGCTGAAGGGGTTCTGATTACGTCAGCAGTTAACTGGAACTGGAGAGTAAGAGTCTCCAAATGAAAAGGAGAAAATGCCTCAAACCCAAACCTGTACAACACTGCTATGCTATGCAGTCAGAACTTTAGGACTTGAAAAGGGGCATCTAGGGGCATCAACAAAAATAAGATTAAGAATTCATGATGTGACAAACAGCTGAGGGCAAGTAAACAAGTTTATATGTAAATAAATAAATAAATGGATTCTCAGAAAAATCTCTGGTTTTCAATATGACTGCAAGTACCAGCATGAGACCAACTCAGGGTGAGGGTCAGCATTTATAAGCATTTAACACTAAATATTAGATGGACTGCGCTACACTAGATCAGTATAATTAATATGTCTGGCCTGCTTAAATGTTAGTGTTTTTTCAATAAGTTTCTCTCTGTGCACAACTTTTTTTAACCTGCTCAGAAGTAATTTCAAGATTCCTAGGGAAACTTAAGGGCTCTAGAGAATCATTTATCTATAAACTTAGTTGCTGGCACAAAAACTTCCAGGAAAAATCGCTCCGACAGTCTTGAATTAAGCTTCACTGATTGTGAATGTGATAGTTCTCACCTTTCTCCTGGTGCATTTTCTCTTCTTTGTTTCTCTGACTCTGTGCCAAGCTAACTTGGTTCTACAGCAGTTTATCCTTCTCGTTGAGCTGGACATTGAGCTGTTTGACTAGCTGTCCATGGTCAGCCATCTCCATATCCAGCAATGTGCTCTGTTAGGCATCCTAGACGCACACACGCCCAAAACATGAGTTCATTTGTATCCATGTTTTCCATATGAATGTAACTGTTCATTTGTACAGTTTTGAATGTACAGTGACTACAAACCCTGGTTTATTTGTATTAATCAGAATGTACAGTGACTACAGACCCTGGTTCATTTGTATTAATCAGAATGTACAGTGACTACAGA
>JAOXYF010000024.1:6553903-6585216 GCA_028565775.1 Sternarchorhynchus goeldii
TAATCAGAATGTACAGTGACTACAGACCCTGGTTCATTTGTATTAATCAGAATGTACAGTGACTACAGACCCTGGTTTATTTGCAACCGTGTTTTCATTTACAATTCAACCCTTGTTCATCAGATCTAACCCAAATATAACCCTCATAACAGTTGTGCACACACTTTAAATAACAACTGCACTTAAAATATAGACTTGCAAGGTTAAAGTTTACAGCCATATAGGAAATAGTGGAACCATATTTAACTCAGTTGCCCAGTGACAACTGAACAGCACTGGCTCAAATTTTTTGAAAACCTGAAATGAAACAGCAGGAAACATCGATGTGTGAACTGCTTGGTAAATGAAATATGGGTGATTTTAGGTCCCGATCTGAGCACCACTAATGTATTTTGGGACTATGCTGGTGACACAAATAATGAAATGATGCAGTGCTCCACATATCAATATGCAGAAAGAATTAATCCTACTGTTTGTCACCAGCAGAGGGAGACATTTAATGAGAGAAAGAATTTTGTTTTTGTTTTAAGTAATACACTTAGATTTTTATTTGTTTACTTATATATTTTGATTCAGTTACCAAATATGAAGCCTCTTACCTGTCTACTTTGATTAACCTACTAAACTATGAAGATTAACCTACTAGACTGCATTCTTTGATATTCATTTTTAGTTGAATATGCAGTCAAGTTTGTTTAGTGCTTGGTTTTAGAGTTATAGATTTCCTTGTGCCTCAGCATGAACACAGGGCTAATTTCATCTTCATGGACAACAATGATCCAGCTCATCAAGGTCAGGGGGCTGACCTGAGGGCTGACCTTCAAGAAGAGTGGGATGCTGATGTCAGCAGACAATGTCGTTATGTGCACCCTGAATGCACTCTTCCTCAACCGTTTACGCCTCTGCCAAGCTGCCGCCAGCTTTCGCAAGCTCTACTTTGTTTTTGCTTATCGCTGATTAGAAAATTTGGTCGTAATTCGCATTTAAATTTTAGTGTGAGCCCTCCGTGTGTTTCAACCTTTGTGGTTTGTTTGCTTGTATATTTTGGCTTACTAACTGTGGGAGTATTCTTAAATCACCATGGGGTCGGGCCACAGTAAAACAAAACCATACCCCTGGCCTATTTTTATACCACTGAAGACTATGTCACTGATCCTCAGGACCCTGATAAGCACTGTTGTGACATCCATGGTCAATCCATCCTATGTAGTCCTGAGACAGCTGGGTCGCCCAATGGAGGATGAATTCCCTCCTGAGTCTTGGTTCTCCCAAGGTTTCTTCCTTATCTTCGCCTAGGAAGTTGTTCCTTGCCACTGTCGTCCCTGGCTTGATCTTTAGGGACTTGGACCCATACATTTGCAAAGCTGCTTTGTGGCAACTTTTGTTATAAAAAAAAGTACTATATAAATACATTTGACTTTAACAGTTCCCCAGAGATGACCCTGATAACATCATCTTTTAGTCGGCCCTCCCGCAAAGGGTCTATGGCGGAGTAGCTCTCCACATCGTATGGACCCCGGCTGACTTCATTTCTTACCTTAGGATGTGTTATATCTTTAAATAATCAATATGATAAAAGGGGGGACTGTAAGGGAATTTAATGATCCATGATACATTCTGAATTTATTGTCTCTCTCTAGTTAGACTATCTGGCGGATCCCAGTACTACTGGCGTCTAAATTATCTTTTAGACTGTCCTTCGGCCTTAAACATATCCACAAACCCCCTTCCTATCTGAGGGTCGGACTGACCCAGATCCAAACGTCATCCAAACATCTTCTTAGTGGAGGCCACTTCTTGGAATTCCTTACCCCCTCTTTAAGACCAGTCATCTAGTTGTTGATTTTACCTTAGACCAATCATTTTACCCCACGCCATCACTCTTCTTCCACATCATCTTTCTTTTATTTAAAGTTCAATATTGCTAATAAACTTTAGAGCATCTTCTTGACACCTGTGTGTTGTGAATTTGTTCTTTGAGATCTCGTATTGAGGCATACTGAGGGCTGAACTAATCTCTGGTTGAACCCTGAAGGTACTCTGTGTCAGTCGGGTTGAACAGCTGGGACCAAATGGAACAATGCAGCGTTGGACGTATTCATCCAAACAGGAAGCGTCAAACCTCAACAACCTGGCGAGTCTCGCCCTCACCTGTGACCGCCTGTTGCATGACCCCTCGCCTCCGCATCCAGATTGGTAACCACATCGAAACCCGGTCTTTCATGCTTCTCTCTGCCTTGTCTCAGCCTGTCACTCTAGGTCTCCCTTGACTGAATGGCCACAGCCCCAGACCCGCAGGGAGCTTCAGCGCTTCATCAGGTTAACAAACTTCAGGCGGCAGTTCATTAGGTCATTTAGCACATTGTCTAAACCCCTGACAGTCCTACTGAAGGGACAGAGGAGCTCGCTGCGTTGGGGCCCAGAAGAGGACCAAGCCTTCAGGGAACTGAAGAGGGTGTTTACCACCGCTCCCGTCCTGCCGCAGCCCGACCCCAGCTGGCCATTCGTGGTGTTGGCGGACGCATCGGACGTCGGCTTTGGGGCGGTACAGTCACAACGGAAGCAGAAAGGAGGTAAGCTACGCCCTATCACGTAATTTTCAAATTCACTCCTGCAGAGCGCAACTATGGAGTCGGCGACCGCGATCTGCTAGCCATCAAGCTTGCGCTCGAGTGGCGCCACTGGCTCAAGGGTGCTAGGCATCCCTTCCAAGTGGTAACCGACCATCGCATCTGGAATACCTCAGGGCCACAAAGAGGATGAACCCCCAACAAGACAGGTGGTCTCTGTTCTTTTCTCACTTCAACTTCTTAGTTTGCAACTAAGTATTAGATTAAGTATGTTTTCTTAGTTTGCAGCTAAGTATTACATAAAAAATTGGATCAGACAGTATGTAAAAATCCTACCTGTATGAAATTGTCATCTTTTCAAAATTAGGTAGATTCTCCTGCTGCTACTTTAACCCTTCAGTGCAACTACAATCCTGACAAAATTCCACTCCAAGTCATCTTGATTTCATCTTGTGGTTCTATAATGTTGATCCTTAATTTAATTTTAGCTAAAGTACTCACTTTGAAATACTGTACAAGATCCTTGGCATCTTTGTCTACATTCCAGTCCAGTAGGTGACAGTATCACAGCCAGGAGCTGATCAACCAACTCAAAGAAATGTTTCACGTACACAAGTTCTTATACATCTGTTGTGAATTTTCGTGTTAAATAATGCATTAATTAAATTGACATCTTGTCTATAACTCAGAATGGTCACAAATGCACACTCAACACCTTCATTGTATTCCATCACCAAGTGCAGCATTAACAGAGAGGGGGAAACCTTACAGAATGTTAAACATTACAGGTTATTTATTATGAACACAAATGGACAGAATAATTCAAAATCACATGTAAGTGGAGTAGTTGCATATCCACCCATCCAATTAACCCATTTTTAAATGGGTCGGGTCAGTTCATATGCCTCTTATGCCTCCCTGATCAGCTTGGTGAGCTTCTGGACCTTCGACTTGGTAGACATGTCCACGTACTTATCACCGATGCTGACGATCATGCCGCCGAGAATGGAAGGATCAGACTGTGAACAGAGAGGTTCGTAGGATAAGCATCAGCATCATATTCTAGCGCAGAGTTTAATAAAGACATCATGGCATCCAGGCAAAGTGCTGCTGAGCAGCAGGTGCTAGTCACCTCTGGCTTTAAGGGAAGAGGGTTAAGTGGACAACACAGCTCCAATATGCTACACAGATGCTGGAATTAGCCTCTTATCCTGTGGGATTCAGTATGTTATGTGCCAACTGTTTTGAACCTTTTAAAGTTTTAATGACACTGAAAAGCACTTGCAGCTTTAACATGTCCACACAAAAAAAACCTGAGTGAGATCTGGATAGAGAATAAATGATCACTAGCTTTTTGTGGATTTTGAACTAAACTGCTATACATTTTAATTTCCTGCCAATATTTTTAAAACTTTGACATTTTTGCTAGACTCTACTTAATATTAAACTGCCATTAATTTTTCAACCTTAAAACTTTAGTACAACCCATCACTGTAACACTCACCTTGATCTCCAGCTTTATCGTCTCTCCCTTTGCCAAGAAGCCATTGAGAGCCACCTTCAGCTCTGCTAGGCTGGCCTCATCCAGGGGCTGCATTCACAGCACAGGAAAAACAAACAGAAAACTCTTGAAGACAAGCAGATCCTAAAATGTCAAAGGAATGTCCAACATAAATGGCTGGTGGACTGGAAGTAAAACGAAGTACAAATCTAACCCGAGCTGTGGTGACAGAGCACGTGACCTCTCCCCTGTGAGCACTCATCATTTTGCCAAAGGCAGAGATGACATCGGGAGTCAAGGTCAGGCGGCCATTTTCAGCCAACACATCTGTGGCAAAAACATTGAAGTACAATTCAAAATTCATGTGAGGAAGCTCAGTTTTAAATATTAATAGGACTCAACAACCAACTCTTGTAAATTCCCAATCCCCTTCCTCCTGGGAGTGCATAGAACACTTGACTCGAAGCACTGAGATACTCACTGATGAGGTTGACTGTGATGGGGGAAACCTTAGCCTTGCTTAACGCATCACTGACAGTCTTTAGCTTGATGCTACGTTTTACATGAGGATTCATTACAATGCTCGACAACTTGGGGTCCTTAATCAGGCTCTGGGCGTAGAGAAATTACAGAGAAAAATAGAGAAAGTATAGAGAAAAGTAGTACCCATTAAAACAAAAACAATGAGTTACATAATGAGATACAGAAATCACAACACAAAAAGGGCTCTGTAAGATGACAGTGGCATTTGGACATCAACTCACTGACACATGGTTCAGCTCTTGCTCCACTTTATCCAGATTTTTCTGCTTACTGGCAGCAGAAAACAGAGCAGTGGCATATCGACCCTCGACTCCATAGACTTGGATGGGCGGCTGGGGACACACAGTTTGAGTTTTGTCAGCCGAAACAAAATCCTAGACTTTGTGCTAAAGCATGTGGGGTCATGTATGAAAAGCATGAACAAAGTATTTCCCTCATTTAGAAATCCCCCAAGTAAACAATGTAAGCAAACCAAAAGTATAAGGGACATTTAGCTGTGGTACACTTACTTGAAATGCACTAAACAATCAGTCCAGGTAAAACTGAATTGCAACAGAATTTGTAATATACTTAAAAGAGTGTAACAATGGCCTCTCATATGATTATGTTTGAGCATATTTAAAAAAAATAGAAGGGTAAAATTTATTTGTTTACAAAACTCAAACAAGGGGTTAGAAAGTATCAAACAAAGGCTTATGAAGAACAACCAATTCTACTGTTTACAGCTAAAGTGTGAAGCAATTTTTCACCAGGAGGAGCCAACTAAATGAAGATTACATCACCAAAATATCAGTTCTTGGGAGGCAAAAATGACTTCTAGGCCTTATTCAAATATTCTATCTACAATTTGTCTGTCTCTCTAGATCTTAATGTTTCAATAAGTCATTGCCATATTGGTCAGTTTTTGACAGAGAATTTTGTTTCAATTACCTATAATATTTTCTCTATATTACCTTAATCAGCTTTGCTGCTGGTCTGACCACCGACGTGCTTAACTGACGCACCTGCAGAAAGAGGACAGAAGATTAAGCAATATAGCTACTGAGTTTCGCACAAGTAACAGTGAGGGCTCTATACGATGCTAATCTACCAGTCGCGTGAAAACCTAAACTCAACGATTATTATATGCCAATTATCACTGTAACACCAAAAACTAAACAGTAATTAGCCAATGTGACTTGCAAGCTATGTAACCTTCAACTTACGCGTGCACCGTTGCTCGCTATACTGACAGTAGCATTAGAGATGGCTGTGACAAACGCACAATACGTCTTAATAAATACAAAGTACTGGTACTCTTCAATATGAAATTCATTAGCTATAACCAATTCACTAATAGAACGTAAAGCATATATGTAATTTAGATAAAGCGCTAGTTACCTTGGATATCTATATAAAAAGGCTACGTTAGCTAGCTAACGTTGTACGCTTGTAAGAGAAGCTAACAGACCATCAGGCCTAAGGTTCATGCTATTGCATCCTATAATTGTGTGTACGATGAATGTTTAAATCAGATTACTCTATGGAAATATTTTTAAGGCTTGGGAAAAAATGACTGACTTCGTTCAGAAACAAAGGTTTTTAGAATGTCATACCTGTAGTCCCAGACCAAGTGCTGCCATTTTCTCCTGCGACTGTGTAGGTCAAAGAAACCACGCATGCGTGGTAGCCTTGCATAAAACACGTAAGCACTGTCATGCATTGTGGGAATGTAGTTCCATGGGAGTAGTTACTACTATGTCGTGGAAAATTACTGACAGGCAGCCAGAGGACCGCTCACACAGTGAATCTGGAAACAGGAAATGTACAAACCAATGTAGAAGAATAAACTTTATTCTAGTTAGATGTCTGTTTAAGGGTACAGGATGCATTATCCTGGATGTGTTAGTTTTGCCTGACAGTATCTGATTATGAGGAGCACCTTGCAGAGTTGGCTAAGCTTATATTATTAGACATTTTAAATATTCGGTAAGAGTTCAAGTTTTAAAACGTGTACATTTGCTTACTGAAATATGATCATGTTTGCCTTCTTTATGACTGCAGTTTCTGCAGTTTTTGATAGAGGTAGACTATTGGACATTTGCACAAAATGTGCAAGGATTGGAGACAAGCTTTGCATCTTTACCTCGTTTTTGTGTATTAGCACTTCAGTCAAAATAGCTAAAACACTAACGCTGCCAGTGTTTTTCTGTCACTCAGTGGACTTGACAACTCAACAACTTTGACAGCTCTGCGTCCAGACCCCAGTACAAACCACCCATTAAGGGGCGTGGATAAAAGGATTCGCGTGGCTTTAAGACCCTCCCAACACAACGACAACTTACTATTCCTTCCACGAGTTGAAGAGTAGGAGGAACAAGAAGAGAAAAGGCTAGAAAGGAAGGGAACAATGTATTAGAAGTAGTATATATTGAAGTGACATATATTTACAAGCGTTGAAGTTCACCTTGATACCGTCGGCATCTTGGAAGCAGTGGCCAAGTTGCCTCTTCCAATTGAAAAAGGAATTGGAATTCAATTTTACATGGCGCTTCCGGAGTTGTTAATTCATTCAGTGGGCTTTCTCAGGTAGCCACATTGTATGGTTTTGTCATACCAGTGCAATGGTAAGTTATTTTACTCATGGTTCAGTTGACCAGCAATGAGCCAAAGGCTTCGGTCAAATAACATTTTGCGTCCGACTGTTTTGAAAAGTCCAGCCAGCTTGGTAGCTGGACGGCTAATGCATTGTAGATAATATTTAGATGATGGCGAGAATATAAAAAGATGCACACTCTTGTCGTTACAGTTAGTTCTTGTAGATTACACCGCCGACGTCTCCTAGAAGATTCTTCACCTTCACCGATATTTACGATAGAAAATGTAGCTAGCAATCAATCTGGTCGATCTGCGGACGCCAGGTACCCTCGCTAGATAGTTAGTTCTGGAAAATTCTACGGACTTCCAGTTGATTTATGCTCATCGTAATCTTGCTTTGTGCTTATCCGTTGGTTCATGTAGCAATAGCTAGAAGAATTTGATTAAAACCTACCACGCCCCTTAAAGATTTGTGTGCGCGCATAGAGCTTTCTAAAATATTTTGATGGTGCCACAGTGGAATTTTAGGTTTGCAAGAAAGGGTTTAGTATTAGCTAGTTATATATCGGGTTGTACTTTAAGATCACTCGGCGCGCTCTAGTTTCTGCATATGACTACGTGAGATTAGCTGTATTCCGCACGATATATTTCAGAATGGTGTCTAAAGTTGATGCAATTTCTATGGTGCACCGGTAAGACGCATCTAAATGCCCGTTTTATTTCTCCGAGTGTGATGACATGAACGCGACGATACCAGACAACGGTCTGATCGAAGATCTTTATTACAACGTTGTTAAAGCGTTGTTATTGGCTAACATGCCTAACCTTATCGCAATGTTCTTGAACGGTCTAGTTACCAAACAATTTGCAATCGAAGAATGGCAGGGTAGTTCATAGCAGATTATTTTAGTGCATGTATTTTGCTGTTTAATGCGACCTGCACATGCTGCTGTAGAAAGCAGGTGTGCATTCAGATTAGCATGTACAAAGCACAAAATGACACCAGTTAATGATTTATTGACGACAGCGTCCTCGTTTAAGTTTACAATTATGTGTAGGATGCTTGTGTTGTGTGTCGGAAGGTCAAAATCTACTATATATTATTAAATCATGGTTAATGGCTTCCCATTGGAATAACGTATGTAGTGACAAGTACCGAGAGAGGGCAGCAGTACAGATGGATTCTGACTTTGAATAAAGCTTTAAAATAGTTTCTCAGGCAGAAATAAAACAGCAGATTTGTGTAAGTTATCCAGATAGAAGAACATGTAAATTACACAGCAGGGGACTGAGAAAAACCTTGTTTATACCATTCTGAGCATTCAGTGATTGTTACTTTTGCTTGCAGTTTTCTCTTGATTGCATCCAAGCAATGTCTGGGATGGAATTAATTACTGTAAAATCCCTTTATTTAAAAATGGTCACATTTTAAATCTCTGCATGAGTGTTGCAAAGATCGATGTTTATTTATTTAAAATTTTATTTCTTTAATTGTGTGACTCTTGTACAAACATTCCTTTGTGGACTCCTCATGTGATCAATGAACAACAAAAACCAAGAATTAGTATATGTGGTATAGGCTAGTGTAGTACTCTGTTGATTCTTTGTCTGTAATTCTATGTAAATTATATAAAAAAAATGTAACTGCATATCATGAGTAAATTCTAACCAAATAATGGTGCTCTGATCATTTAACATATTGCAAATAAGGGTGCTCTGACTCATTTAACATATTTCAAATAATTAAGCAATGGGAATGGATAGCACAAGGAATCTGTACACCAAAACATCTTGGGCCTTCAGAAGCCCTAGACTATATATTATCAGTTAGTATTGGGGGGGGGGGCATGTCCTGTGTAAATGACATCACTTAAAATTAGTTGTTTTGTCATCATTGTAGCTGTCAACGCATCACTTAATCTAATGCATGCACATATCTCTCTCCCTGTCTCTTATTCTGTCTGTCTCCCTTTCCCTCTCTCTTTGCTGTCTTGCAGGAATGTAAACTAGCCTATACTACTACACCAGAGGTCTGAGGCATCTTCCCCAAAAAACCTGCTGTGCTTCATGAGAGCACCGTTGGATAAACTAAACCTAAATGTACAAACCAAATATAAATTCACCCAACAAATGGTGGATGCGTCTGTTTCCTTCCAGAAAGACAGCAAACCAAGGGATTAAAAGATTTCTTTAAGTTTGTTCAAATACATTTTTCCTGTAGATATACCTTTTGTGTTTTGAGCTCTCCAGTAGTTATCTAAACATGGGGCAAGCAATGGAGATGGCAGACATTGCTGTTGTCGCAGCTTATTTCATCCTTGTGCTTGCCATTGGTTTTTTTGCCATGTGGAAAGCCAACCGCAGCACTGTAAGTGGCTACTTCTTGGCTGGTCGAACAATGAACTGGGTGGTGATTGGAGCATCACTGTTCGTCAGCAACATTGGCAGTGAGCACTTCATTGGCCTTGCTGGCTCAGGTGCAGCAAGTGGTTTTGCTGTAGGTGCATGGGAGTTTAATGCCCTCCTTCTCCTTCAGCTCCTGGGCTGGATATTCATCCCAGTCTATATCCACTCTGGGGTCTACACCATGCCGGAGTACCTCTACAAACGGTATGGGGGCAGGCGGCTAAAGGTTTACTTTGCTGGCCTTTCCCTTTTGCTGTACATCTTCACCAAACTATCTGTGGATTTGTATGCAGGTGCGCTCTTCATTCAAGAGTCCTTAGGCTGGAATCTGTACCTGTCAATCATATTGCTCATCACCATGACAGCGCTACTGACAGTAACAGGTGGTCTGGTTGCAGTGATCTACACTGACACTCTTCAGGCAGTGCTCATGATTTGTGGAGCTCTGACCCTCACAGTCATAAGCCTAATAAAGGTGGGTGGACTGGATGGTGTTAGACAAAAATACATGGAGGCGGTTCCAAATGTCACAGCCATTCTCACCCACTACAACTATAGTTTTATGTACACCAATTCATGTCGAATTCACCCAAAGCCTGATTCCCTTAAGCTATTACGAGGGCCTCTTGATGAGGATATCCCCTGGCCAGGATTTCTATTAGGCCAGACACCTGCGTCCATTTGGTACTGGTGTGCTGACCAGGTCATAGTACAGAGGGTGCTTGCTGCCAAAAACATAGCCCATGCCAAGGGCTCTACTCTTATGGCAGGATTACTGAAAGTTCTTCCCATGTTTGTCATAGTCATTCCAGGAATGATCTCCCGCATCATGTTTGTAGATGAGATTGCGTGTATTGGACCTAAGCACTGCATGGACGTGTGTGGCAGCCAAGCCGGCTGTTCCAACATTGCCTACCCTCGACTGGTCATGAGTGTAATGCCAGTAGGCCTGCGTGGGCTGATGATGGCAGTCATGATTGCTGCACTCATGAGTGACTTGGATTCCATCTTCAACAGTGCAAGCACCATCTTCACTCTGGACATCTACAAGATGGTGCGGAAGTGTGCCTCCTCTCGCGAGCTGCTGGTGGTTGGCAGGCTGTTTGTGATCTTCATGGTGACCATCAGCATTGCTTGGGTGCCTGTTATTGTTGAGATGCAAGGTGGCCAAATGTATTTGTACATTCAGGAAATGGCAGGATACCTGACACCGCCTATTGCCGCTCTGTTTCTGCTTGGTGTCTTCTGGAAACGCTGCAATGAAACCGGTGCATTCTGGGGTGGTATGACCGGCTTTGTTCTGGGTGCTACACGTCTTGTCCTTGGCTTTGCATATCGTGAGCCCCGATGTACTGAGCCAGACGATCGTCCTACTTTCTTTAGGCACGTCCACTATATGTACATTGCTGCAGGGCTGTTCTGGATTTCTGGGTTTGTGGCTGTGGTGGTCAGTCTTTGCACCTCTCCTCCAAAGAAAGAGATGATCCAGCGTACAACTGTGTGGGGGCTACACAATATGGAAAAGCTATCGATGACTAAGCGGGAAGAGACCTACAAGCTGACCAAGCCAGTCAGCTGTAATGGCATGCACCAAAAAGACCTACCTCTGCACGTCCAGAAAGAACGATGTGTTGATGGAGCTGATGTAAAGCTCCTCTTGCCTTCCCCATGTGACCAGGTTTCTGCCACCCCCAGCCCAAATGAACCCACTCCTGTGGAGGTGTATAACAACAGGTGTGCAGAGGAAATGGGGCAGGGGGATGATGGGAAAGGCATGTTTGAGAAGAGCATGTGCCTGCGCCTGTTTGATTGGATTTGTGGATATAAGGAGCAATCTGCAGCTTCCACAACCAAAGTCACTGAAGAGGATGAACAAGTTGTCAAGGTGATGCTTTATGAACCCCCCAAAGTCAAGCTCCTGCTTAACATAGGCCTCATAATAGTCTGTGTGTTGGGTGTTTTTATGTTTGTCTACTTCTCTCTGTAAAAGACAAGGCAGCATGTGTGCTGTACACATACGTTCATTTATTATAACAAATATTGGCATCTGTCAAAATGTATATATTTTTTGTAACCACCATGAATGGGGTTCTCTGAGCACTCTTGATAGAGATCAGCTTTTCCACATTGTCTCAATATAAAATTTTAAGTTCCAAAAGGTCTTACTGACAAAGTGACCAAATGCACTGCTGAGACATCGGGTCTTTTATATTTCTTTACAAATGTATGTATTGTAGAAATCTGTGAATTCTGCCTTATATAAGTACTCCATTAACTAAAACCCTAGCTGACCTCTAGCATTTATTTTCTTTGGGTATCACAGAATGGGGTGAAGGGTGTCTATATGCTCTTAGTTATTACTCCATTAAAATCTACTGTATTTCCAAAATGTGACAGCCGTTGTATGTTTGACAGTTTGATGTACGGTCCTAGTAACTGTTGGCTGAGCTGTATGCCATAACAAATGTTGTGAAGTTTGTCTTGACTTACATGCTGGCGTTATCTCAAAACTACCTTTCTAAAGCATTAAAGCATAAGAGTGATTATCATTTTAGCTATAGACGACACCTGATGGTTGTGTATTTTGTTGTATCATGCTGAAGGTACTTCAGTCTTCATCCTCAAAGAGCAATGTTTTGTGCACAATGGTGTGCTGTAGAAAACACCAAAATGCCTTCTCTTCAAGTAAGGAGAATAATTAAAAAAAAAACACATCCTCATTATTTTGAGGATTTAATGATGTGAGAAACATGTAAAGTGACAGATTAAAAAAGTCTTGTAATCAACACAAGTGCATACATAACAGTGCAGCATATTTTCATAAGGATATCAAGTGGTTGGCTTCCTCAGGACAAACACGAGACAAACAGGAGCGTCTGAATATCAGTAATATGTGAATGCATATGATGGTATCCTGGATTGTGTTGGGTAAAACCCTGGGATATCCAATATTTGATTGCTGTGCAAAATATTTAGTTCTTCTAAAGGAAGACTTTAATTTGTGATCGCAAGAACAGGCATTGTCTGTTAGAATGCTCTGTTCAGCCAAAGGATGTTTTGTTATGGGCTTCAGACAAATGAAGGCAAGAATGGTAGGGTACCAAAGATGGCTGTCTTGTAGTCAGCATATATACAAAAATATCTAAAATCTCCTGGTTGTGTGGTAAAACATTCTTGGCAATGAAACGTGCCAGGAAAGTTGTATTGTCCTGAAGGTCCTAGTGGGGCACTGTTACGTGAAAGTTGGAGTCAGCTTAGTCCTAGGTTGTGGTCCACCGGATTGATGTATATGATTGAATGGCAAAAATGTGTGTAGTTGTTTTGAGATTAAAAAAAAAAAAAATTAAATTAAAATAATTTAGATCTGAGCATTTTACTTTTTAAAATGCTCAGTTTTTATTTTTCTTCAGTGATTAGGTTAATCTGTATGGGGCTGTCACATTTTTTAAGAATGTTAATTTAAGACATGTTCAAGCTACCCCTGTTTCTTTTTTATTGATTAACCTAATAATGTTTTGATGATTGTTAGTTTGGTGGACCACAGGACTTGGACCGGAATCTACTACTGTACCACTTTATCCAGAACTGTCTGGGCTTTAGAAAAAAAATGGTAAAGGTATATGCTGTGATAACATGTACATAAACTTCACATGAACAGTTATTTGTGTCTAATAATTGTTTTTAAGTACATGTTTAAACAAGTGGCGGAATGAAAGCCGCAAATCCTACATTACTCTCTGCGTTGTTCATTTTTTCTTTAGGGGAGCTTTAGAGTTCAATTTTAGTCCTTAAATACTCTTGGAATATATTTTCAGGTCTTTCTGATTCATCTTTAGTAATATTTCTCATAATGGTGTTAATAGTTATTATCATTATTATTATGTTATGCAGTGTAAAGGGGAGTGTGTGCTCTGTTTGGGAACAAAATACGAGGAGAGACTCATGAAAGAGCCAGCTCTGTTCCCGAAGCATTGTACTATTAGGATCTTAAGACAGAGACAGTTCAATATAGTGATCCTTTTAAAAAGTGAGCTCTGTGTTATAATGAGAAACATTCCTTATTCAAGTTGACATTAATTCATTTCCATTTCATGCTTTTCAAGAAGAGTGTATGGCTTTGTCTAAAGCTTATTACATACATTGGAGAGGCAGTCACGTTTTGTCATAAATTAGTTAAATTCCAAAAGAAGAAATGTTTTGCTATTGTTCTTTTACCTTCTTTTTAATGCTCTCGTTGGTTCTTCGGATGTCTAAATTCGCTGGGACTCGGCGAGCCGTCTAGTGGGGCACAAGCCTATGTGTTTATTCCTGTTTGTTTGATACATTTGGTTTTGATTCAGTTTTTCCAATGTTGTTTTTTAGTTGACTGTAAAAGCACTGTAATTTGACTTTGAACTTTGTAGTGAGTGACTTTAGTGAATATTTATAAAGCCAAATGTGTCTTACTTTAAAATGGATTGTTCCTTTGAACCTAGAATTCAGAGTGATGAACAATGCATTTACCAACATAAATCTGTCCAACAAGTAAGAAATGGTCTAACAGTTGCTGAATCATAGAACAAGGGTTTCATACCTGTTTGCTCTGTAACCCCCTGCACCATCACCATGTAGATGAAACCTAGAGTTCTTAAAGCTGCAGATGCACAATGAGCTTGATGTTTTAGAATCACTCGTTTGTCCCACCAGTAGATATTTGCTATTTTAAGAAAATAAAGGAAACCTTGAGATGACTAGTTTGCTGTGGGGTTTCTTCATTTATCTTGGGAGGGTTTTTTTTGCTACCATTTCACTTATCAGCATTGCTGCTGCATGTTAATTAGAGTCTCTGTTTATGCTAAGGTCTATACTGAAACAAACTTCATAAAAGGTGGCTCTGTGCTGTCTGAAATGTTATGACATTATAACAGGGTAAAGCACTGAGTCAGTTCAGCAAATGATCAAGAGTACAGATAGATATACAACATAAACAGAGCAATAAATGAATACAAATCCATCCAATCCATTTTCTGATACACTAGACACAAGTTCTACATTAAGATATGGCAGAGGTTCAAAAAATGATTTCTCAACACTTTCTCTACTTTATTGACATTTTTCTCAACCTATTCTCTACCACTTTCATACACACTAATAATTTATAAAGGTTGAGCAGATAGGAGATGACATAACCAGATGAGTTTGTGTGGGGGCAGATTACTCTATTACCAAATAGGAAACCTTGCTTAAAACAAACAGATCAGGTTGAGTGGGTGCAGGTTAATCTATGACTGAATGAGAAACCTTGCTTAACCGTTTGGTCTAGATCATTACTGCATTAGGTCACTTTGGGTAACTTTTTCACAACTGAAAAGCCGACCCATATGTACAGTGTTCTTGTTGACAAATGTGTCCAGAACAGCAAAGGTTCTCAATATTTTAGCCTGATTTGTGTGAGACAGTTCTAACATTTTTTTATTTCTTCGTCTGCCTCACGCTTTTGCCCCTTGGTCTTTTCACTTCTCTCTCTCTGCATCTGTATTTTTTGTGTTCGTCACACCCACTCTCTTTGTTACTGCACGCCTGTCAATCTCACCTCAGTACTTTTCCACTGAGATTGCTTACACGTCGCTCTATGATAAAAGAAGACAGGTGTGATGAATTCTAAGAACCCATGAATGAGATATGTATACTGAGAGTTCATGTTCTCTGTAATAGTGGAGGTATAGTCCATATGCAGGTCCCAAAACAAACAGAGCTTAGCGCTATTGCTGTGAGACCAGTATTGGGGGGTAGTTGCACAACTTCTGCCTCTTAAGAAGACAGCAGTTGGTAGTGCTATTGTGTAGCAGTAATCCAAGAAAATAGTGTGTTTAAAGAAAGCATTCTTGGATAATCCAATTGAGATTATTGTGTTGCAGACTATATGCAATATGAGGGATAATGATTAATTGTGTTGAGTCATGGATCCAGGCATTAGTTTTCAGAGACAACATGGACTAATGCAAATTCCTCAGTTCTTTTGTGGTGTGATTAAAATATGTTTCATACATAAATATATGAAAATATATTTATGTATTCACAAATATATTATTTGACATTGTGTTGATTTGGAGCACTAATAACATTGGAAACCCACTATACTAAAGTGACAGGTACCAATCTCCTGCTGGTAACCTAACCCCGAATTGTCAGTTAGCTACCCCCCCCTCCATTTTGGTCAGCTGGATGTCATCAGACAGAGAACCAGAGCTTCTTTTATGTAGTTTTGGTTCTGTTTATTGCATCTCGTATGGTACAGATGAGTTTTTATTTGATTTATTATTTAGTGCTTGTTTCTCTGATCTATTCTTTCTCCCTCTTTCTCCTCTCAGTCTTTCTCTGTGTCACATTCCCTCACTCTGTCTTTCTCTCACACGGTCTCTCTCTCTCCTCACATTCCCTCACTCTGTCTCTCTCTCACACGGTCTCTCTCTCTCCTCACATTCCCTCACTCTGTCTCTCTCTCACACGGTCTCTCTCTCTCCACTCATGGGCGGGTGCTGCTATTTCAGACGGTGGAAAAGTACTGGCAGTTAAAATGATGCAGTGGGCTGCCCTTTGTTCATTGTGGCCTCAGAGAACCAGAGAGAAACAGCAGTAGCTCTTTTTCAGCATCCAGCATTAATCTATCGTTTGCAAAACACCAATCATGTACATTTCCCCCCAATTTAAGACCATGCTGATTCTATGCATATTGAATACAGAATTTGCTTTATGCATTTTAATGCTCAAAATACCCACAGGATAAATACAGTAGCTTTAGGTGATTAGGAAATGCATTTTAAGTCAAAGAGGACGTAATTTCAGTGACAATTTCTAGATTGTTAATGGTCAGTTTACTAAAGTGAGGTGATGAAATCAATCACTATGGAGGCTTATGAACAGGGATTAAATACTTTCACTAATATACATGCAAAAACACATACCCATAGTTTCACTAATATATATGCACACAGTTTTGCAATTGTAATTGTGCAATATATAACATTTTGCTTGTTTAGGTTACATGTTATCAAATGTTTCAGGTATTTTTACTCTGGGGGGAAATGTTAAAACTCTGCAGAGTTCTGACTTCTGGTTCACATAAACAGATAGTCAGTCCTGCTTTGTTATTGAAGCCAATGTTTCGATTATTCAAATAAAATAAAGAGCATAGTCTCTATCTGATTCCCCCATAACCAGTAGTGGCATGTCTGTTGTTTTTTTATGCACAAGAAGTAAATGCAGTGTCCCCACCCCCCATTAATGAGAGCCCTGGGTGCCAAAACCATTTACATTTATGGTATTTAGCTGACGCTTTTATCCAAAGCGACTTACAATTGTGACTGAATACATCTTGAGTAGTTGAGGGTTAAGGGCTTTGCTCAGGTGCCCAACAGTGGCAACTTGGCAGAGGTGGGGTTTGATTACTAGTCAAGTGCCTTAACCAGTGAGCTACCACCACCCAATTAGACATGTGTGATGTGTTTTGTCCTCTGTGATCTCTAGTGTCACAGTGTCCAGGAGCACTGCGCAAGGAGATGGATGTGCTGTGTTACAACACCACTGGTATCGCCTGCTGTCTCTAGTGTCTGCCCAGGAATTCAGGCTTCCAGACCTATGAATCATGGGTCAGCCTTGCCACATATATTGTTATAGTTTGGAAGCAATTGAAACAAAGGTTGGATTAATTCTTTTGGGGGAAAATATATTCCAGCAATTAAACAGTTCTTACAAAATGTACTTGTTATGCATTCACTGAACCACTATTAAAAACATCTACCATGTGGCACTTTTACTGTACAAATTTATTACACATCGAAAACGTTCAAACCTCTCAGTGTTCTAGTGACCAGTTGCACCTAAAATTTGGCTCAATTAAAATGCAGTGAACTGTTGGACAAAATGTGAAAACTGAATAAAAAGTTGTGCCAACTGAATTTTTATATTCATGCTAGTCGGTCCAGTAACATAGCTTGTGTCTCATTACCTACTTTTGTTTTGTTACATCAATGTTATAAAGTTGACTGAGCTATAAATGGGACACTGACAATTAAAAGTAAAATAACAGCATTAAATGAATGATGCCTAAAAAAAGTATATTCTTAATGTTCTATTAACATCACTTGGAAAAGAATATACCAGCATGTCAGTATTAAAGTGGGTCCTTAACACAATAATGTTCAGTGACTTCATATGGAGTCACTTCCTTGCTCGTGAACACAACTGTGAAAATCACACATGCAAATGTGAAATGCAAATGTATACATTCATTGTTGTTACTCACAAAAGCTGGAGACATCAGACAATAGCATTTGCTGACAGAAACAACCCGTGAGTCCACCCTCAGATTTACAGAAATGCTTGGCCTCCTTATTTCAATTTCCCAGGAATATTACACTTTAAGAGGACAACAGTGATCCCTATTACATATAAGAAAACTGAATAGCTCAAAAACATTTCTCACTCATTCAATAGCTCATTCATTTCATTCAAAACTTGAAAACCTGCTCAACAGTTTTGTTTGCATTAGAAATTCATATGTGCCAAACTCTTGGGCTCCATTCGATACTTAAAAATGTACTCAAAACACGTATGTACTCACAACCTATGTTTGCAGTCATTTACGCAAATCAACAAATCAAGCTTTACATCTGCTTGCTGTAAAACACTGGAATATTTATACCAAAACTCCAGTCAGATTTCTAGTGGTGGGCGGTTCAGAGCATTGCTCCAATCATGACCAACCTTTAAGTGTTTGTTTATTTGCTTCTAAACAATGTTAGCTAGCTAGCTATTCTATAAATGTTAGTTAGCTAGCTATAAATTATTCATCAATAATAAGATTTTGTCACAAATGACATGGGTATTTACACAGTTTAATGTATTTTTAGGTAATTTTGTTTTCTTGCCAGATCAACATAACATTAGCTAGCTAGCTGACAAACATCAAAACATTCTAATAGTTTAGTTTTAAGTCGGGTAAATTAAAATAATGCTAGTTTATTGCCTTTGAAGAATTCCTGTTAAACAGAAATGTCTTACCGCAGCACATATAAACTATTGTCATTAATGCATTGATTAGCCGCGACATTTCAAGGTCCGGGATATGTTAGACATTAAACGAAAAGTCTATTCTCGTAAATGATATGATGCTGGAGAAAAAAATGTTGACAAGGGCCAAAGAGTTCCATCCAGATGACTGAATCAGAGCATCTTTGAAGCAGTTTGTGCGGTGCACTTGTTGATTCAAATAAATTCTTCACCTCCTTTATAAGGCCCATTCATTAATTTATCAAAATCAAACTCATCCTTAAATATAAGGGGAAAATGCTACAAATGTTTTAGTACCAATCCCTTTGACTAGTATATGCCTACTGCAAAACACTAAAATAAAAACGGGATTTTTCTGAAATTAAATGACTCGTTTTAAGCTTCTTTGGAGCAGAGGTGCTGTTCCCGGGAGTAAATAAGAAATAGATCTGAATCAAGATCAGCTCTTTTTTTTAAGAAGCTATGGGAAAACGATTAATCAATTTCAGTTTCAATATCCTGGACAACCTAGGGTTAGGTTATGATAACACCCTGATAAATAACAACAAACTATTTGCATGATAATTTAATTAAAACACTTTAAAATGGCCAGATAACCACACTGAAACTTTTTTGGACACATTTTGGACCCCATTTTATTGGAAAAGATGGTCATGCTGGGAATAATAAAAGATAAATGAAGAAGATAAGACATTAAAACACTAAGCCAGATGGTCACCAGAGTACTGACTTGATAGCATTTAATAAAAAATGATCTTTTTTCATCAAAAGTAGACATAAACTCCAAAGTACATCCAAACAGATGTTGC
Source organism: Sternarchorhynchus goeldii (assembly GCA_028565775.1). Lineage (NCBI taxonomy): Eukaryota > Metazoa > Chordata > Actinopteri > Gymnotiformes > Apteronotidae > Sternarchorhynchus > Sternarchorhynchus goeldii. The sequence continues at coordinate 6,573,361 of JAOXYF010000024.1, forward strand.
ATCCAAACAGATGTTGCAACCAAACAGATGTTGCAACTAAATGATTTAGCCGCTGGGTTAATGGTACTCTGAAGTACTGTAAGTTAGTCCTGGAAGAGAGAGCAGGGAATGCTGGGAACAACCACTCCTCCCTCCACATTATGTTGGTCCTTCTAACTCTCAAGTCATTTTGATGAATCTGTAAAGATACATTGAGAACAAAGCAGGATAGCTAAAGTATTACATTTCATGATGAAAAAGTGAAGTGTTTGTTGCAAAACTGAGGTGAAAGGATAAAGCATGTATGTAGGTGTGGGAGAGACTCCCTCATGGGTCAGACTCTTGAGCAGTTCAAGGTCTGCAATGATTATAGTAACTTGTGATCATTTCTTTTAATGTTATGCATTTTTATTGCCTAATTTTATTAAAATGTGTCTAAAGAATCTAGGTGTTTTAATCACTCTTAGCTCTGATATTGTAGATGTTACAAGAATGTTTGTCATTTAGCATTTCAAAGCATTTGTCAGGCTCTATGCTTATGCATTTTTTTGCAGTTGTTGTTTGTGATATAAATTGACCCTACCATTGGTCCTGTTTCTGTAATGGAATTTTGTTGTCTTATGCAATTAACTTTTATATAGCTAGCAAACATGCTAACTTTAATGCTATGCTTTAAATATAACCTTCCAACATAAATAATTTAAAACAGTTAAGTATTTGTAAAACAATTAAGTATTTGTGATTGATCAGTTGACAAGTACTTAGTACCAGTCGAAACAGCAATGTATTTAAAGACACCATTGTTTATCAGTTAGTGATTAATCTTGAACTAATGTAAACCAGTTACAATCAGGCGTTAGACAGGAGTACAGCAGCCAAGCAGGCCAGCTGGTGTACCAGCCCTGTTGGTCGCAGCCAGTAATTTATAACACTCCACACTGCCCCTACCAGTTACACCCTTCCTGACAAACCCAAACATGAATTCCAATCATTCCTAAAATTTCGTAAGTGTAGCTCACTGTGCAAAGAAGGGCCAGAGATTGCCATTATAATGGAAATATTCTACAGAAATTGGGATGGGAAAAGGAAGTATTTATGACCAGTCAGGAAATTCAGCAGGGTTTGGGCATGTGTTCAGGATGAAGAGGCAGTGTTAGTGAGGCAGGGCAGAAAACCGCTGTCACCAGCATGTCTGGAACTTGGCAGGTTAACATAGTAGATCAGGTAACGTTCAAGCTGAGGTCTTTGTTCAGAAACCAAACCCTGCAGAAGCCAGATGTCTACAGTAGCACTGCTAAAATGGCTTTGCTTCTGCAACAAATACACAAGTCTGCTCCTTATCGTTAAGCTTCATCTGCATATTGTAGTGTTGAGTGATGTTTTGTCCAGTTTTTCCTCAGTATTTGTTTGTAATGTGTTTAAAGTGGCACTGGGACCTGCATGTGATATCAAAGGATCTCTACATTCATCACCAGTAAAGGAGAGGGTGGTCTGAGGGTGTTTACTATACTGAAAAACAGATTGTTTATACCTATTATTTTGTGCTGTCCGGATGTCATACATGTTAACAGGGAAAACGTTTGACGTTTCATTATGTTCTTCTTACTCTCCCCTTTCATAGAATTTCACTTTACATTCTAAACTGACAAACACTACACAGAGCCATCACTTCCACAAATGTGATGCTGCTAACTTATACAAAAACATGTGTCCTAACCAAGAATCCAAAGACCTTGACTCAGCTTCTGTCATGGGATTATCTGTTTGTCAGACTAATCATATCAATTTAAGCAGCAATGTATTCACCAACCATGAGGGAAACAACAAACAAACTGTCTTAGCATTGCATTCTTACACTGTGTTAGAGATAAAAAGTAACTATTTGAATGTTTTTTGATCATTTTGTTAATTATTATCATGTGGACAAAGCACAAGGCATTATGATATGATTATACTTTGATTTTTGAATGCACATTTTCAATTGACTTAAGGGCATTGTGTATACCGTGAAGGGTATGGTTAGTACTTATGTAGGAGAGTCACAGGCAGTGAGAGTTTTTAGCTACAGCGGTCAGTTGTGGAAAACAGGGTTAGTCATCACAAGAATTAGCTATCACACTCTTGTGATCAGGTTGCTCACTGTAACCAAATCGTAATTTGTGAATCCTGTACATCAGTTTTTCCTTTTGGTCATTGTCAGGGAACAATGAGGGGGAAACCATTTTCTGTACAGTTAAAAGCATAAATGTAACAAGTAAAAGGTCCATCCATCAATAAAATCACTGTTCTGAGATACTAGTGCAAACCATATGATCAGGAATGGGGCATAAGGAGGCCAGGTTTGGAATGAGGCATAAAGAGACCAGGTTTAGAATGAAGTCTGTTGACACATGTGAACATGCTTAAGTAATAATACCTACAAACAAACAAGTTAGAATTTGGGTATTACATAATTTCAATATTTGCATGTGTAGTTTGCATAACATGAAGTTCATTCCCACAATTTGCAGTCATTTTGGCTCTTAAGTGTGCGATGGTGTTTTGCTTATATATATATTTGCTTGGCTGCATGTTTTGCATGGTTACCCATGAGGTAATGTTTTGGTTTCTTTCTTACAGCTGACTGCTGTGTTCTGTGCTTACCTGTCTTCTTGTATGCTTCCCATGACCTGTAAGCTACCCAAAGGGTTTTGTTGTACAAAATGCTTGTACAGTTGTTTTTTACTTTAAAAGGGCAAATGTGAGAGTGAGAGAGAGAGCGAGAGAGAGTGAGAGAGAGTGATGAGTGGGTTAAAGAGACACATCTGAGACATCTGACACATCTGAGATTTGTTGTGATAGTAGATTAGCTGCTCTTGGTATGTCAGTGGAAAATTCCATCTTCTATGTTTTTCTCTCTCTCTCTCTCTCTCTCTCTCTCTCTCTCTTTTGTAAGGCACCTTGATGAGTAACATTTAAACAGTGTGTGAAAGAAAGAAAAAACAAGAAGGTCAGAAATAGTAATATTTCACTTTGGTTGAAAGCAGAACTGATCGTGCACCTTTGAAACACTGCAATTAGTTGATGAATAAATCTTACATTCCTGGCACCACACAAGTCTGCTTAGCCTGTTTAAACACTTGTGAGGTTAAAAACTTCAACAGCTTGTCATGTGCAAGGCGTTTATATATCAAAAGGCTTATTTTCAGGGTTATAACTCCACTTCAATCTCCATTAAGGAATGTTCTTTGCCAAAAGTAACAAAAGTTCTGGCCACCTTTCTGGACACTTTATTAGACAGACATGCACAGCCTGGCTATGCTGTACCCTGTCCATAACTGGTGTGTTTCTGAGCGCAGGACCACTGTTGGGTAGCAGTGCCCACTCAGCATATCACTGACACTCACATGTACCTGCAATTTTAAAGAACACTTAGGCTGTCCACATCCTGATAGATACTGCTAAAATCTATTCTCTCTGGAGAAAAAATAAATATGTCGTGCACTGTGTAATCAGCAATAAAAAAAATCAAAGGCCTCTTCCCACACAGCAAACATTAAATTGAAAACATGTTCTAGCACTGTACATCACTGAGACTGCCACTCTCTAAAAGCCCAGATTCTGTTCTGCTAAAATCCCACTCTCTAATCTGTTCACATGCAAAGCAAACATCAACACACAACTGATGCTGCTTGCACCTGTTTATGTAGTTACACATATGTTAGCAGATAAAGAGAGTTGTTCTTCAGGAGCAGGGCTTCCATCTTTGTGACTAATATACAGTAGGCTTCTTTTAATACACCTGGTTATATTTTTCAGTCAGTTGTAAATTGTAAACCACACTTGGCATCATTTCTGTCCTTTTATGCTAGCTGACTGATGGCATGGTCTATTTTCTGGTGTTCCTACTTGTACTCTTTAATGAATAACCTTTTCAACCAACAGTGTAGGGTGTATGCATGTTTTATATATGGTGATGCTTTTAATGTATATGTGAAATGCTAAGATCAGTACTATTACATGCCCTTGAATCACGGTTAAACTGCTGCTGTACTCTTTTGCAGATGTGTTCTTACTGCACCTCTGTGTTTATTAGACTTTAGTTGTTAGTTTGCTCCTTGGTTCTATGGTAGACTCCACATCTGTTGTTTCTCCTGTTTGTTTTATTGCCATAGTACCTCTCTGACTTAACGGCAACCCATTTGCTACGTGTCACTATTGTGTTTGGTCTGCGTCTTGGGTTGGGCTGCTGTGTATATAGTGTTGGTGTCAGGTGTTTTCACGGGGCTGTTGTAGGACAGGTTAGACGTGCGCGTACCTACATTATGTCTCACGTAGGTAAGACCGTTATCTAAGAACACCAGTTTAGCGGGCGTGAGCCACCCATGCATTTCAGTTAGTTTAGCCAGTAGGTAGTTTTTTCTTTCTCTCTTTCTCTTATTAGTTAGGGCAGGCTCTGTCCCTTAGATTAGTTTAGATTTGTTTTATTGCCTTCTTTGCTTGGGCTCCGCCCATTGTCCTCCTGTCTGGGTAGCAGCCTGTGGTGATGGTCACATTGTATATGTGCGTAAAATTCATTCCCTTTTTGTATATTATGGTGTTTGTGGTGGTGTTAATTATATCCCCCTTTGTAATAACACCCATGTATCACGGGAGGCCAGCCCCACAGTCGAGGTAGAAGCGCACACACACACGCCAACGCACCAGACCACTCCCCCGTTCTCAATCACCTTGTTTCTAATGTAGCGCACCTGTTCTTTGTTTGGTTTTCACGCTCTTGTTCCCTGTAAAAGCCCCACAAGTTCAGTCCTCCACTGCCGCGCAATGGAGCCACTTCTCGGTCTCACTGACGGACTTTTTGAACAAGCGCTTCTTTGTGGTTCTGTGTGGCATTTTAACGCTTGCTAAAATGCGCCCCGTCACACCATGTTCTTTAAAAACCTTTGTATGGCTCTGATCTCGAGGTAGTTTCATGCTTTTGGTTTGAGATCATGGAAAACCTTGTTTGCAAGCCCACATAGTTGCCTAGACTAGAGCCAACGTCAGGGTGGGCGTGTAACTGTGGCATTACAATGTTTATGTTTACGTTTCTATTAGGGACTTTAGATGTCTCGGTAAAGAACTGGGTTGGAGTGAAATGAGAAGCTTAAAAATCTCTATTTATAAACGAAGCAACCCCCCCCCCCCCCCCCGACTGCAGGACCTGCCAGGTTTTCTAATGTGTTTGGAAGAGCCTAAAACCTCTTAGCTCATCTCATGTGGAACAAAGTGCTAGTGAGATCAACACAGCTTTATGCAGATGGCATCATTTACGATGTGTGTTCCTAATGTTGTAATATGGTATCACCTTTAACATTCGAAGGCTGGATACAAATCTGGATATAAACCTGTTTACCATCTTAATTCGCCTTTTTTTGTGAATGTTTGTTTGAATTTTGTGCATTTAAAATATTATTGATCACAATCCCAGTAATGATATGTACCAATTCTGATGTTCTATTTTGGGCACATTTAAATGTTACAAAATGTATGATGAGCCTTCTATTATTTATGACTTCTTCACATTACTTCAGGATTTTTTCATTCACTTTCTTTCTAGTCTTCAGATTACATCACGCAAATGCTTAAGGAAACCCTTGACCTAATAAGCAGTCCTCAGTGATTCGGTTGCTCACAGGTTTGTGTTTTGGGTTGTTTTTTGAACAGGATCTTTGGAGAGTCTGCATTCCTGCTTCAGTATAAATAGATTCTTGGAGCAGTCTGATGTTCAGTTGGGTTTTGTGGGATATGGCAGTATTCTGATCGCTCATGTACTCTTCCCCATCTTGATCTGTTTATCACAGAAAACCACACTTATTTTCAGCCATTTCTATAATAAGTGCGTAGGGATGGTATAACTAAAGGAATGAAAACGTTCATGAAAGCATACCTAAGATTCCACTTTTTCATGTTTGGTTTCGGCAGCAGCGTTAGTTTTGGAGAATGTAGTTTATGGGATTTCATAAAACCCAAATCATTTGAAGATTCTTTTTCAGGAAACAGAAGGGACATTGTTGTTGGAGACAGTTGCCTTTTTGCTCAGATTACGTAATTAACTGTTGATAACCGATTGCGCCTCTGAAATACTCCCGCATGGAGCGCCTCAGAGTTTACACTAATAACAGAGCATGGTCCGGTGGGCGTGGCCTTTCAGCACTGTTGCTATCTATGTTCGAAAGCCTCTGCAGTAGCTAATACTGTCCGATAGGACGCAGCAGCTGCTGGTGCACGATGGAAGTTACACTAAAGCTACAAAACCCGGTTAAGACTCAAAAGATCGCAGAAACATGTTCTTAGCTTAATTTATTCTTTGTTTTTATTGAGTAAATATTTTTTAAATAAATATAACATTTATTTGTTCAGAATGAAATGGATAATGAAGGCACTGTTTACATCCTCAGAAAATCGCGTAAGTGGTTGGACCGACATTTAGCCATTAACTGAAAAAAATATAGCGCTAAATATTTAAGAAAATTACAGATTCTAACGGCATTGATCAAACAACTGTCTGTGGTGACGGATAGCATGCGAAGTGAAACAATCAAACAAACCACCGCAATTATCTCACAAGTTTAATTGAAATGTGACATAAGAAGAGAAAAATCCACTATTCAGTTACGGCCTCGAGACATTACAGTGCTTTACGGGTGCCGCAGGCCAGACGTTTGGCAGAAGGCTGTTAAACCTGTTTTAAACCTGTCAGCAACCGTAACATGCAATTTAGCTGTCAAGAATCACGTGAGCGATTTATGAATATTTTACTTCTTTGCCTTTAATATATAATCTCTTATACATTTTGTGAGATGATGCAACAAGTTCAGAAACATTAAAGGGTAGAAAATCAAACTAAAATGCCGAAGGTATTTGAATTCCCTTTTACGATTCACACCCAAACAGACACAATACATGCACAGACAGAAGAATACAGACTTAATTAGAGAAGCTGATTGTCCAGATTATGGTTCAAACAAACAATCAAAAAACAAATTTAAAAAAGTATCAGCCCAAACCCTGGTTTCATTAAAGCCTACAATAGTTTGCTCGCAACACTATTTTTTTAACCTGATTTAAAAGCACTGGGCCCTGTTTATGACTCTAAAGGACTAGTTTATGGATGCGCCTACATGTCTATTATGTTTCATAAGATATTTTGAATTGATGCCATCTGGTGGTGAAACTAAGTACTGGCTGTGTTATTATTTAACGGTATGTTTTACCCTTGAAAAAGGTGAAAGATTCAAGTGGTTGTGCACATTTGGTTGTGAAGCCTCCAAACCCACCATGTTCAGTCATGTGAACCCGCCAAGCCTGACTACAGAATGTGAACATGTGGTCTTTCCTGTGCTTTTGGAGCGTAACAGGTAGTGATTTAGGACCCATGTGCTTTGAGAGAAAAAAGTCCCTGATGTCCTTGAGGAAATCGTTTAGTTACACAGGAGTACAAGGAGTTGATATGGAGAGTGGGAGTAGTGCACACACACACACACACACTGTTTTACACAAATTGGATAAAGGGAGAGAATTTGTTCCTGGTACCTTGTTGAGTTAATCAGATGGCTTTAAATTCTCTTTTCCTCATATGAACAGCACTGGAACAAAAGCTAACGTAAGTCTGACACCACTTTCTATGTAGCAGTATTCGTTTTCTGCTATATAGTTAGAAAAAAAACTTTAATATCTGTTGAGCAGTGAAAACAACAGACATGCTGTGAAATGTCCTTTCTAAATATAGTGTCAATCTTTAGTAAATTTAAGACTATAACAGAAATTCTAAATCTAGTGTAATACTCAAGGGTAATGGTGTAACATATTCTTAGTTATATTATATCCATATTTCTGTAACATAGTCCAGTGCTGATGGATCTATAAGAGATCTGGTTTGAAAATATTTAGTGAGACTTCAGGCAACAATATAGACTCAAACTGAAAAAGGAGAGTGTTTTAAGGAGAATTTTGAAACTGTCAAACATTTCAGCACATTTTCCATAGGTTTGTTTCTGTTTCTGATTAATCAGAAACATCAGATTTCTGAGAAATCAGATATGCTCATGCCAACATCTTGAACACTAGCTTGTAGAAAAGGTCCAAAGCTACTGCTTACTCCACGGAGAATCACTTATTCTGTCTTAACCTTTTTTGTCCTGCATTTAGATGACAAAACCATCCAACTGGTCCAATCTCACCCAGCAGCTGCAGGGCTCGCTAACTGACACACTCAGCGACTTCCTGGAGAGCTGGCAGAGGAACATCACACAGGGCGAACGCAGCCTAGGTGACCGCCTGGCTGAGGAGAACTTCCGCAACGTCATCTGGTACCTGGTGGTGATGATCGGGATGTTCGCCTTCATTGTGGTAGCTATCCTGGTGAGCACGGTGAAGTCCAAGCGGCGGGAGCACTCCGACGACCCCTACCACAAGTACATCGAGGGGGAGTGGAACTCGCAACCCCAAATCCAAGCCTACAGCCAGAGCTACGTCATCTCCAACCCCACCCTCAGGACCTTCGATGGCCCGGGATCTCCCTGACGCCCCCCTGGGCGTTCAGTGTTAGCTTTAAACATGTAACTCTAGTTTTTAATGTAATAGTGCTGCCACCTGTTTCTGTTTGTCATTGGTAATTATAATTGTCTCCTGTCAGCTTTGAAATGGCATTTATCAGTAAATTCAAATTCACAGTTGTGAAATATTTCATATCCAGGCATGTATTGCAAGCAGAGCTGAGAATAGAAGAAAATAAAAGTATCCACGGCACAGAATACACATGTCAGCATGTACGTTCAACTTTAATATCCAGGTGTCGATGCCAAGTACTGAATGTCAGGTATCGAATGTCAAGCTTCTTGTACCAGCTCAGATACAAATAGCCTCAAGGTTTTTTCTCCAAAATTACTGTACATATTCATTACCCCTCATCAAAAAGAAAAAGAATCTTTAATGTTATGATGGTAACTCTGTGTAATTCAAATCACATTAAACACTGTTTCTGTACTCTAGGCAATGACAATATCTAAAGTGCAACTAATACAAAACTAATTGACTAATTCAAAAAACCCACAGCAGAGCTTTCCTGCTTCTGTTTAAGTACAGCAGATTTAAGTACAGCCCTTCTCAGCTCAGAAAGGCTCCAGGTTTGTCCAGGCTCTAGGGGTCAAAGGTAGGATCGGGTCACCAGATTATATGTTCTGTCCCCTTCCATTACTTCTCCTAATTGAAGGGTTAATTGCCCCAATGCCCTGCAGAAATGGCTATTTAAAGGATTTTCTTCATCACTTTGAGCGCTTACATACAGACAGGAGCCAAGGTGAACTCACTGTAATTGTGCATATAGATACAGCTAGGACGGTGTCCACGGCCAGAAATGACTAATTGCTAATGACCTTTTTGGCTTCAATGGGATTATTTTTTCAAAGAATTTGAATGTGCAAAATATGGACAGTTAATATTACATGTAGATAATTAACATATAAAGACAATAGATATTTAGTTTTATTAGACTGATGGTTGTCATCTAGACACCACTGCCCCCCCCCCCCAAGTACATAAGGGTCTTGTTACAGTGCAGTGTGCCTAGATACATCAAGGTTTTGTCAAGACTTGCATGCGCACACCCACTGGCACACATACACGTCAAGCTGTGTATACTTACTGATTATTCTCCAATCACACAAGAGGCATTAAACTTGGGAAACATTAACATAACCCTATCAAATTCTCTCCTGTTCCTCACATGATAAATGATTGTTTGTAAGGCCGTAGTCAGTTGTCCCCAGTGTTCCAGGCCCTTGCTGTTTAACTAGAGTATTTTTAGCCCTGAAACAACTGGGATCCTAAAAAAGGCCCAGGGAGAGAGACAGTGGGCCACTGCTATGTAAGGTATCCCTCTCTTCCTCGTCCCAAACACAGCTCAGCACTGGTGCTGTGCTTTGTCTCCAGCCAGCAGTGAGAGTGGGGAAAGGCAGAGGATTCAGAAACACTGGGAGAGAGAGACAGTCTGGGGAGAGTTTCTTTACCACTGGTAAGATGCATGAAGCGAAATGGATATTTGAGCCATGAACCACTCTGACTATTTGTTCTCTACAATTCATTTGCTTTGACCTTTTTGTTTCCTTTCTGGTGGATTTTGGTTGTTTCCTACCAGGGCTGGGTTCTCTGACGTGCACAGAAGGATCCTGAGCGTGTGAGAGAGTTTGTGTCAGTAGTGCAAACCATGAGGAGTGTCTGGTTCTTCATGCTGGTGTGCCTGAGCTTGGCAGGCCTGGCCTGGGCCAAGAAGGGCCTGGAGTTTCCTCGCTATGATGGCAGGGACCGTGTGCTAGACATCGACAGCAAGAACTACCGCAAAGCCCTGAAGACCTATCACATGCTGTGCCTTCTGTACCATGCCCCTGCACAAGCCAGCAAGGAGCTGCAGAAGCAGTTCCAAATGACAGAGCTTGTGCTGGAGGTGAGAGAGAGAGTGAGAGAGCAAAGACATGCATGGATAGATGGATTAAAGGACAGAGAGAGTATTTTGTGAAAAATGATGCATGAGCATTATGAAGTAACATTAGCATTGTGACTGTATACTTCTGAAGTTATATACTATAGCAAAGGGCTTTTCAGCTTTTAATAAATCATATTTAAAAAAAAGATCAGGGATATATTCTAATCTAGGATTTACCACTTCTTAATTTAATCTTATAATCTTAATATATATGGATTTTTATATAGAAAGAGTATTTTAAGTGGTCTAAGCTAAATGCCTGAAGGAGAGTCCAGTGAGTAACTGCAGTGCACCATAGTAAAAGCAAAGTGTTTCATTTGCTCAAAGTGCTTATGAAGTGCTTGCACAGCTGATGAAGGACCTCTGTCCAAAAGGTGCACTAACCATTAACCCTAACAGTGACACACACACACACACACACACACACACACACACACACACACACACACACACACACACACACTGTGAAGTGCAAGATGCACAGGCCAAAAATAGAGATGTATAACTTTAGTTATGCAATGGCAAACTGCTTTAATCTCTCTGTGGACATGTTGACTGTGTTGGGCCTTTTAGTCTCTTGTGTGAAGCACAAATGCATCTTGGTGTATTTAAAAATGTGGTCAATGTCAGTCCAGATAGAGACTCCCATTATGATGATTATCACATGGAAGTAGAAGTGCAACTGGAGTGTAGAATGTACTTTACACTACTGATGAAAGACCTTTTTTTTTAGAAACCTTGTATACTTCACTACCATTTTAAATAGCTCTAATAAATACACTGGAGATCAAAATTAGAGAACATGAACACTTGATTTTTTCAGAAATAATGTAATCTACATTGATCAACATTTGAAAGATTTTTTGTAAGGGGTACACCATGCCACTAGAACAGTGTTTTACAAAATAACCAAAGTATATCAACATAAAACCTTTATTTTGCACAAAATGTGATGATCATAATTAGAGAACAGCAATGACTGTAGCACAGAAAGATTACAACTACATTTTCTGATGGTTACAACAGTCGGTAATCAGTAGGAAGTGTACAGACCTTTGCTTTGAATGACTTCAGCACATCTGCGGCCACCGGACATCACTAGTCTCTCACACCACTCTGTTGTGATTATGGTCCACTGTTCTTCTAGTCTCTTCCACATTTCTGTGACTCTTGTGGGTTTCTTGGCCATAACTTTGTCACCAAGAATTTTCCAGAGGTTTTCTATTGGGTTTAGATCAGGACTATGGGCTGGCCATTTCATTGTTTCAATGTTTTCGGTTTCAAGGAACTGCTTTACCTATTTTGCTGTGTGACAGGGGGCATTGTCCTGCATGAAAATTGCTGGCTGATTGAGTGATGAATGCAAGGAAGGAACC
>JAOXYF010000024.1:6585317-6596757 GCA_028565775.1 Sternarchorhynchus goeldii
ATACTGCTATTTCACTCCTGTTAGGATAATTTCACATAGGACTACACAAAGACCTTGACATTTAGGAAATTGTGTGTTGTTCTCTAATTTTGATCTCTGCTATTTTTATATATTAGAGGTATTTATATATTATACACACACACAGATATATAAAATATATATAAAATCAGTGTTATAGAGTATTAGTATTAGTATTAGTATTAGTATGTCTTATCTACATTTCTTTTTCATTTCACCTAATCAAGCATAAGGTTGTCTGCTACTTGACTGACCTATGGCATTTCGCTTGCAGATTGTATTGCAAATGACTTGGAAAAATGCTAATGACTCTTGAAGCAGCTGTGCTTATTAATAAAATGGGCATGCATGACCTATTTATGACTCTAATGTCATTTTGACCTCTTGATGCTGGAAGGATTTCATCTTTTAAGATTGTAGAATAAAAAAGCATATCAGTGAGACGTAAAATGTGCACTGCAGTACCAATAAGAACGATGCTGAGAGCTGTTGTCATAAATGAGCATCTCAAAGTTCCACTTTATAAATGAATATCTCAAAGTTCCACTTCCGTCTCTCTTGGGTAATGGTGCAGCTGGCCGCCCAGGTCCTGGCGGAGAAGGACATCGGTTTTGGAATGGTTGACTCTGAAAAGGACGCCAAGATCGCAAAGAAACTGGGTAAGACTCAGAAGACCTTCAGGTGATTCAGAGCCTCACACCTTCAAATTAACTCCCAAAGAGGTTGGAAGGCCCCACTGTAGCCAAGAAGTTAATGATCTCCTTACAGCTGTGTATTAACTCCCCCATTCTGTGATGTTAAATGCAGTTGGGGTTCCAGCTAATACTATGATTGTTTTTATAGGTCTAAGTGAAGAAGGAAGTGTGTATATCTTTAAGGCTGATCGTGTGATTGAGTTTGATGGACTGCTCTCCGCAGATACCCTGGTGGAGTTCCTGCTGGACGTATGGCTTAACTCCTCTTACTGTTTCTTTCACAGTGTTACTGCACATCAGTGCTCCATGTTGTAATGTACAGCTAATTGATTTGTAGGTGCTGGAGGATCCAGTCGAGGTCATCGATAATTCTCTGGAGCTGCAGGCCTTTGACCGCATGGAGGAGGACACCAGACTCATCGGCTACTTCAAGAGTCCAGAGTCGGAATGTGAGTATGTGCATGTTGATTTGCTTAACTGAAATAACTAATCAAAATTCTAGATTTGTCTTTTTCATTTAGATCCATATATACGTGCACACACAATGGTAAATGTATTAAGAAGCCATGCCATCTCAATTAAAGACTTAGCTTAGGGGAAGAGTTATAACAGTAAGTGCAGCTCTTATTAGATTCACACTGTAGGATTCACTGTAGGAGGAATCTACTGCTACAGCTCTCTGTCTCCACCTCTTACATTTAGTCATGTGAGCTAAAGAGCAAAGGGGGAGAGGTAGGCTATTTAAGGCCTTCTCTCTGCTCCTCTGTTAGGCCAATATTCTCCAATTCAATTCTATTCAATTCAATTCATTCAGTTCAATTCCATTCAATCCTCTCCTCTCCTCTCCTCTCCCCTCAGATTTTCTGGCATTCCAAGAAGCAGCAGAGCAGTTCCAGCCTTTTATCAAATTTTTTGCAACTTTTGATAAATCTGTGAGTGCCTTCTCATGCTTCCCCCTTGAATTCCTGCTGTGTATGAAAAGTGATATACAAATCAACTTGCCTTCCTCTGTTCATCAAATGTGAGCTTCCTTGTAAGTACTATATGAAATAAATCTTGTATCTTTGGGAAAAATATATTAACCTGTCATGTTTCAGGTTGCTAAGGAGTTGACTCTAAAGATGAATGAGGTAGACTTCTATGAGCCCTTCATGGTGGAACCTGTGACTATTCCAGACAGACCCCACACTGAGGAGGAACTTGTAGCATTTGTTACTGAACACAGAAGGTAACTGGGGAGGGATGTGATGCTGAATGGCTGCATGGTTGACTGGATGGTTAGTAAGGTTATGTGTGCTCAAATGTTTTGTTGATAGAAAAGTATGATCATGGCAGATAGACAGTGTTCTGAATATTAATGATAGCTTTCTCTTAAATTGTTTCACTATTATAGACCAACACTGAGAAAACTGAGGGCTCAGGACATGTTTGAAACTTGGGTGAGAAATGTTTACATGTTTCTTCTGTTGTTTGCTATGTATGTAGGTACAACTGAGGTTACATAACAAAGCAAACTCTGGAGTGACTGGCCTGTAAAATGAGTGTAACCACCATTTCATACACATAATCATATCACACAATACAAAATGTATTCTATGCAATGATGCATATCAGTCTGAGGCTGAGTTTCATAATAAGTGAAACTTTTCTGCTGGCATTTGTACACGTGCTGCTGGACACGTGCTGCTGGACACGTGCAGTTGGACACATGCAGTAGGACATATGCAGTTGCAGATGTTTAATCACTGAAATGTTCTGTTCTCCAGGAGGATGACCTAGACGGGATTCACATTGTTGCCTTTGCGGAAGAGGAGGACCCAGGTAAAAATGTACCATATTCAGAATTTAACTGAGGTTAGAGTTTTATGTACCAAACTTATTTATGTTATTTTCAGATGGCTATGAGTTTTTAGAGATTCTGAAAGAAGTTGCCAGGGACAACACCCAGAACCCTGACCTGAGCATTGTCTGGATTGATCCTGATGACTTCCCTCTGGTCAGTACCTGAGCAGGAATATGAATGCTTAATTCACCAGCACTAAGACAGCAATGCATCAAAAAAGCATTTTTTGTTTATGATGTTTTTTCACCACTTCTTTTCATTTTCCTCCTCTCCTTCCTCAGCTAATTCCATACTGGGAGAAGACCTTTAAAATTGACCTCTTCCAGCCTCAGATTGGAGTAGTTAACGTCACAGACGTAAGTACAATTTCTTCTACCCCACAAAACACTAACGTTCCAAAACCAAGCTGGATCACCTTAGACATAATTAACACAATCATTCACAGTGGGTTGAAAAGTTCCTGCTTGCACTGATGTGATCTAATGTTAAAAGTGATTAGTCTAGGGATGATTTAATTCTCTTTATTCTTTGTAGATTTAAGGTACTTCTTTTGCTCTAAAGTACTTCTACTGAAAGAAAAAGAGCACCAGTGACATAAAGACAATTTTCTACACTGATTTTTACATTTAAGTGATCATGAAACTTGGTTAAAACGCATCATAAATCTTTGGTAAATTAGAAATCTTTTTTGGAGTCAGTAACTCATTGTAGTTTTTGCTGTTCTTTCTAAATCTTTGAAAGTCTTACTCTTCAGATTAAAAGTTTTAACGTCGGGGTAAAGTTGCTGAAAAGACTGTGAACATTCATTGGCTGTTCATTATCCAAATATCACTTTAAAAATATTACTTCTGTAGTGATAGTGGATTGTTGAATAATATTGAATGTGGGTTTGATTTTTGACATCTTGCTGATCCTTTCATAGGCAGACAGTGTGTGGATGGAGATGGAAGACAATGAGGATTTGCCCTCAGCTGACGAACTGGAAGATTGGATAGAGGATGTGCTTTCTGGGAATGTCAACACTGAGGATGATGATGACGATAATGATGACAGTGATGATGAGGATGATGATGATGACGACGATGACGACGATGACGATGATGATGACGACGATGATGACGATGACGACGATGATGATGATGATGAGTGAACTTTGAATTCTGTGGAACAAAAATCCATTTGCTCAGGGACAGTGAGACCCTCTATGAGCCCTCCACAAAAACATAATTTTGTACATTTTCCGTACACCATCAACAGTGAACTTTCACATATATATGTAAATGTGTTTTATAAACAAAACTGACTACAGTTTTGATTAAAGATTTCTGCCTCTTCAGACTTTGTGAAAATTGTTGAAAATATTCCAAACACTACACCTAACACAACCTTTCCACTCAACCTAACTCAAACTAACACAACCTTTACACACAGCCTAACACAACCTTTTTGCACAGCCTAATAAAACCTAACACAACCTTTACACACAGCCTAACACAACCTAACACAATCTTTGGACACAGCCTAATAGAACTTTTATAAAGGTTTTCACAGTCAACACACGTCATTTTTAGTTTGCACCAAGGATTTTAGCAGTATCACTGCTAGCTTGGGGCATAACTTTTAGATATTTGTATAGGATTATTCAATTTGTTTTGAAATTTGGGTATTTAACTGAATCTCTGCATTTCTCATTAAAACCTAATTATGCAAAAAAGCTGCCATTTAACTTAAGGACAAAGAAAGTCAAATGCTGAGAAGTACAATACATAACTGATGTCTCTGCTTCATAAAACCTAACGCTGTACTGTAATAAAGAAAGAAGCTCTTCATCCTAAATATGTGCATGCTATTGTTACTTGAGAGGAGTCAGTAATATCAAAAAACAATAAATTATATAAATTTGTCTCAGCTATATAGTTTATTGGAAATGAGGTCTCTTTAAGCAATTCTCAAATGCATACGATGTCATCGCAATAGTGAACAGAAGAAGATATGAAATGACTTCATATTAATGACTTCCAAGAAAAATGACAAGGAATAGCCTATGCTAACATACAAAAATGTACTAATACCTTTTTAGAAATATATACAGACAGAGGTATACAAAATGTCTTTACATACACTCATAAATTAAATATATACACCAATATGTACACATCCAAATATCAATGTTAAAAATACAAACATATACTGTCATTGATTGGTGGCCAGGTAGACCCCCTAAATTACAAAAATGCATCTATTTTTATAGAAACTTGCGGGACGAGATGACGGCCATAATGCTCCTTGTGAATATGACAAATCAACAATTCCAGCTAATCACAAACATGAAAGCCCTACAGGGAAATGTGAGCAGCATACCTTAAGGACAAAATGAAAAAAATCCAAATCTAACAACATTTGCCACCATCTATCAGGAAAACTGGAGACAAAGTATAAAACGGTGTGAGTGACGTGCAGTAAAAGCACAACAGACACTTGTAAGCCGTAGAAAATGCAAGGTCTGCTGAAGAACAGGAGCAAAAGGATTCGGCAGCATTTTCCAGGCTTGTCTTTTCAGACACGGTTTGTAGTTTTTCCACAGTGGTTAAATCACAAAATCGAGAGGTTGGTGCAGTCACCTTGCAGGCCTGTTCAGTGAAATCTGCCTTAACCTTCCCATTTGTCCATTAGTCCTGCCTTTACATTTCTGCTGGACTCCTCTCCCAATGTACAACAAGCTTCTGTTCATTCTTAAACACTGCTTAAACACATGCAGATACTCACAAGCCACCACTTACATACATTCACTCTCACACTTGCAAGTACTAGTCACAGCCTTTTGAACATCAAGACTTATTTCAGTCCAATTCCTCCAAACGAAGACACTATTGTGTATCAAAATTTGTCCGATATGTGAAATGCAATTTGTAAAACTGTAAAAATATAAAAAATAAAAAAACGTGAACAAACAAACAAACAAAAAGACAAAACAAATACTGAGCCTGTTGAAAGCTAGACCAGGCAGTGCTCTTGTGTCAGATGGACGTCTCCGACTGCAGCAGCAGCATGAACTTATGGGACTTGGGGTGGACGTACTCCTCAGTGAGCTTGAGATGGGGGAGGCCCTTGGTGTACACCACTAGGCTGAAGTCAGCATTTTTCAGCTGGAACTCGGTGCCGTCACGAAGAGGACTGGTGACGGATGCCTCACAGACCAGAGTCCACTGTAGGGCCTGGGGCCCCTCGCTCCTGTACTGGAGAGTGGGGCCTGGAGTCAGGTAGCTCTCCAGGAACGCCTGATACAGAAAAGCAGGTTAAGGACAGGAGGCTCTGAGAGTGTATGTCTGTGTCTGTATGGGTGTGTGTTTATGTGTGTGTGTGCAGGTTCTGATGGCACCTTGGGCGTCATGCTGTGTGTGATGCAGAAGGCCAGGTGCTGCTGGATGCTCTCCATGCTGTGGCAGTGTTGCTGGCGGGTGGTGCGCAGGTACTTCTGCAGCGCCCGCGCCATTGATGGGAACACAGCCTGCGCGGCCTCGCGCGGGTCCAGCACGTCGCCGGGAGGCTTCTTCTTCTCCTCTTCCTGCAGACGGCGCACGTGCGTGAACGCCTCTTCTACCGCCACCACCAGCCTGGAAAGTGGTAAACACAACCTCAAGACCTGTTCTATTAACCTTTTTGACTCATTGGGCAGTTTGTTGCCATGTGAACACTGGGTAGTCCGAATGCGCATGATGCTGGGGAGCTCGTACCGCGCGCGGCGCTTGCGGACTCTCCTCTCGTGGTCAGCCTCCTCGTAGTAAAGCTCATTGTGGCTGGAGTCTCTGTGCCGGGCTACAGCAGCCATCTTGGCACGAGACTGACTCGCTGCACCATCACTGCTGGGACCTGACAGGAAGAACAATGGCATCATGGGAAATATCTAGGTGTCTTCTATCTATAGAGTCCTCACTGTGGTAAAACTACAGATAAGAAATGATGTAAACTTCGTGGCTGAACAGTTTTGCAATCAAAATGTAATCAGATGTGCTGTTGGACGTTATATATCAAGAGCAAAACAAAACTTCAAACTCAAAAACTTTAAATCTTTAAAAATGGTTGTCTTCTGAATATTGCCACAATGTGTACACAGAATGTAAAAAAAACCTTCCCATTTACACCAACTCAGTGCTGGTCTTCAGATCCCATCCTGAATTGTCCCTCAGGGAGCGACCCTCATGTCTACACCAGTAAGCATCTTTACTGGGTTCAGGAGAGCTGCTCTCATCATTATTCATGTGCACGGCTCTATATTCCCCATAATATGCATAATTCATCTTTGGAGACATAAGGATGAGGGAATAGAATGCACAGTGCATATTTATCCATGTTCAGGTGATGGATAGGATTAATAATGCATGTTTGTGGTGGTTCCCTGTAGCATTGAAGGCCCTGGGGCCAATCTACTGTTATGCTGAGGCCACGGAAAACACCTTTTCCTTTTGCTTTCGATCACCCTATTCACAGAGAGTGGGGATATTCACAGAGAGTGGGGATAGTCACAGAGAGTGGGGATATTCACAGTCAGTTATTCCCTCTGGCCAAGATACATACATGAGTAGGTCATGATGACGGGTTCAGTTTTGTACACATGTACAGCGTCATCATATATTCATTTCTACACACATGTAGCACAGGTCACAAACTCACAATCAGCTTTAAAGATGTAAGTATTCTGCCTTCATTTGAATCAGATCAATTAAGTTTAGATTTAGCTAGATCTGCAGATTGAGCTGTTTTGTTGGGAAGTTAATTATGAGTAAAGTAAAAGCATTGTTCTTCTGTTCAACGTTGTGGTACCTATTGTCAGACGATACATTTAGAAATCATTGCTGTTAACTTAAATAAACACACGGGGGCGCCATATATTGTAAGCAGCAAAAGGTTTAGAGAAAAGGGTCTGATTGTAGCCAGGCAAGAAGAAATCAGTAACCAGAAAATATTGTATTAAAAATGGTTGCCTGTAATTATTCACATGATGTTTTTACTAGAATTCACTGAATTATCGGCCACACACAAAAACACACTGACAAACACTCAGAAACACACACCCAGAAAAACACATCCTTCTTGTAAGAAGTTAAATTTCAAGTCAATCTAACACAGAGCAGTACTGTGCACATGGAGATGAGCAATATTGCAAGAGAGAAATAGCAAGAGAGAAATAGCGAGAGAGAAACAGCGAGAGAGAGGAAGAGAGAGAGGAGAGAGAGAGAGAGAAAGAGAGAGAGAGAGAGAGAAATAAGACAGCCAGCCAGAGAGTGAGAGAGATCATTTCAAGTATCTGCTTTCGAGTGATAAATTACTGCTAATCTAAAACTCTTTACAGCCTTCCTCCCTCCCCCACACACATACACTGACTGATGGAAAGGCTCCAGGACTCCAGGAGCCATCTGGTCCCTGGTGTGTATCATGGGTCATACTGGGTTCACCTGCCCTCAGGCTTACAGAATATCCCTGTATGTGTGATTCAGGGGGAGATATGCCTAGCACTGATGCATCCAGACCATTGGTGTACCATGGCACTGTGGGTGCTAGTTCTGAATGGTACAATTCCGGTTGTGATTACTGCAACTGTGCATGTGTTTGTATCAGAAACTGGAATCTCTTGGTAAGCAGAATATCCAGGTTTCCAGGTCCCAGAATCTGCAGGAATGCTCCTTGGCTCTTCTGCTAATGGACATGTCATTGGATATGGTTATCTCACTAAGTGAACCTGCCTTCAGGCAATGGGGAACACAGTGCAAAGGGCTGGAGGTGCGTTCCAAGGTTTACACTTACAGGTAAATAATATGCTCTGAAAAAAGGAACCAGAAAAAAAAACAAATATCACATATATCAACTGACTTAAAATTTGGAAAC
Source organism: Sternarchorhynchus goeldii (assembly GCA_028565775.1). Classification (NCBI taxonomy): domain Eukaryota; kingdom Metazoa; phylum Chordata; class Actinopteri; order Gymnotiformes; family Apteronotidae; genus Sternarchorhynchus; species Sternarchorhynchus goeldii. Next base: position 6,593,757 of record JAOXYF010000024.1, read on the forward strand.
AGCAAGCACTAGAAATAACGAGCACTAGAAATAACGAGCTCTGGAAATAACGAGCTCTGGAAATAACGCATAATCACAACACAATCACAGCACAAACACAATGCAATCACAATAAAATTACATGGTTTAAAAATAAAAACCTGGACCTAATACTTCATGGCTCCCTCCTTTGTTGCCTACCTAGAGCACTTTAAAGGGCACAAGGAAGCACACTATGTCAGCCCAAGACTGACAACCCCATTGTGGCAATTAGGCTTTTTAAAGAATATGTCAATCATAATAAGGTGGGCAGTACAAAAGAGAGTGATGCGCAATGCAGACCATCCACACTGTAGACCTTCAGATCTGCCAGGTACTTGGCTGTCCTGGACTTAGCAGCTGTCAGGAGTGCAGAGTTGTGAACAGGGAAATCACTGTAGTAGCATTCCAGAACCACCAGAGCTGCCCTTTGAATGCTGGAAAGAAAAGAGAGAGACAGAAAGAGAGAGAGAGAGAGAAAGACAAAATAAGGTTAAAGTGTGTACTGCTGAGAAGAGAGGCCATCAATTAGAGCAGTGCAGAACAGACCAGTGTGTGCATGGAATACCTGAGCTGGCCCAGGTTGTAGTGCCGAGTCTCTCCGTCAGTAGAGCGTATGACACAGACAGAGAAGCAGGGCTGCAGCTGACGCACCTCTAGCAGCACCACCGCCAAGTAGTGTATGAAGAGCAGAGCGTCCACCAGAGACACCGCAAACTGGACTATACCCTGGTAATTCTGATCCTGTTACACAAACACACACAAGCACGCACAGACACAAACATGCATACACACACACACACACACACACACACGCACACGCGAACACATTTGTTATGGTTAATCGCCACAGATTTGGCTATGGTCTGGACTGTTCACTCTTTATACACTCACCTGTGAGTCCAGGATGCGCACCCCAAAGAAGAGCCAGTAGGAGAGCAGGAGCAGCAGGGTGAGGAGGGCCAGTAGGGCTCTGAAGACGGCCAGGCGGGGCAGGGTAGCGCGTGGCCTCCGCATGAACAGTGCCCAGCCAGCCAGCAGAAGGATGAGCAGCTTGAAGGCCAGCGAGAGGAAGAGACCCTCGCACGCTGCACCACAGTCCTGCAGCCGCTCCGCCCATAGCAGCTGCGGCAGGGCCAGGAAGGCCAGGGGCGTGACGAGCACCAGCAGGCCCAGGAGCAGCGTCAGGCCCAGCGGGAGCAACCTCGCCAGGCTGCCCCGACCCCGGACCCTGGGGCCCTCGCACACCTTGGCGAAGCTGGACAGGTCCTCCTGGGAGAGGCTGTGGTCGGAGGTGCCCGTGACGGCGGTGGTTGTTTCTGCCCAGTTATCATCCTGTGCGGAAGGGAGAAAGAGATGTCCATCCATATTGCAAGCAAAAGACTCACACACTCATACATCTGCATATAAATGAGTCTCAACAGTCAATCTACCTTACAGCCAATCAGAACTGTAACATGTTAACAGTCAGTCTACCTTACAGCCAATCAGAACTGTAACATGTTAACAGTCAGTCTACCTTACAGCCAATCAGAACTGTAACAAGCATTCGAGGAAGCTTCATAAGAGTGTGAGAACAATACCCAGCCAAGAAATCTGTTTATCCCTCTTTATCTTTAGCTGTTTACTTGTTGTTTTATATCTGTGCTTCATGTGCAGCTCTTACAGGGCTCAGATCTCGAGCTTTTATACAAAGAGAGAAAAGGAGCACTCATTCCAAACATCAGAGAGAAGAAGATTCCGGACATGAGAGAAAAAGACACGGAAAAGTAGGAGATGGGGGAGATAGAGACACAGATGAAAGTAAAAACATGAAAATCTGAGGAGAGGAATCCTGAGCCAGGGGCTCCCTGCCAGTCTGCTCGCACAGAAGAGAAAATCAAACAGAAAACGTGTCGTTTTTTGTAGGCATGTTAAAGCTTATGAAAAAAACAGAAAACTAACTATTAATATTCATCAGTTTAACCTTCAGGATTCAATCATATTCATTTTTGGTGAGAGAGATACAGTGAACGAGTGAGAGAAGAAAGGCACAAACAGCTAAAAAAACAAACAAAAATACTAAATACAAGTAAAGCTACAAATGAGCTGTTTATGCTGAAAAAGATAACAGACCAAATGAAAGATGAAACCTGATCTACACACACACACACACACACACACACACACACAGAGCTCCTTTCCATTGACCATTTCTGCTATCATCTGTTTGGACAGCTGACACACCCAAATCTCTGCTGTCTACAGTGACTGTTACTGCTGTGACTAGAGTAACAGCTAGGTCATCAACACTCACTGGTACACAAATACACACATAAACACACACAGACACAGACACACAAACACACACATGTACACCCGCATACAGACACAGATACACACATAAACACACACACACACACACACACACACACACACACTGAATATCAGAATCCACAAGACGTTTAATCCATAAAAAATGCTTCAACCATGGTTTGTGTGTTTGTTTCTGCATGTGTGTTTGTGTGTATGTGTGTGTGCATGAGTGAGTGTGTACAGTACCAGTCAAAGGTGAGAGACTAAGGTTCTGAAACATTTTTCTGATGGCGCATCTACAATTAATTGTGTTTGTGCCTGTCAGTTTTTAAAATTCGTTCATATATAGGCTATCACCTTTACCAATTTGTATTTATCTAAGAAACAAATTTAAGAATAATCCATTAGATAATAATGTATTTGTTACTATTAAAACGTATTTAGGTCAGGGGTGTCCAAACATTTGACTGGTACCGCATATGCATCTGTGTGTAGAGGGAGTGTGTGTAAAGGGATGACATATTGGATTATAGATCAACACTGATGATCAAATCAGGGAGAATTGGCTGTGTGTGTGTGTGTGTGTGTGCTCATTTCCTCATTAGCAGGGGCAGTGTGTGGACTCCAACTGAAAGAGAAGCAGAAGCAGGAAGAGGAGGAGTGGCAGACGAGTGTGACCGTGCGGGAC
>JAOXYF010000024.1:6596857-6613388 GCA_028565775.1 Sternarchorhynchus goeldii
CCCCTCCCCTCTCCACCCTCCATAGCCTTTTCCTCTCATTCTTTCCAAAATAAGACTGGACTGGGTGTTTCAGCCAGTGCAGAAAATCCACATTACCCTTCCAATGTGCTCTAAAGCCAAAGAGTTATGGAGTGTGCAGCTACAAATATTATAGTGTATGGGCAAGATCAGTTCCAACCTCTCATTTACAATTACTCAAAGTTATGTTAATGTCAACATAACTTTAAGCTCTCTTAAAGAGCTTTGTGCGTATGTTGGTATGCACATCTGTGTGGTTGGTGTGCTTGTGTGTGTGGCTGGTGTGCTTGTGTGTGTGGCTGGTGTGCTTGTGTCTTTGTGTGCATAGGTGTGTGTGAAATAGAAAATATGTAGACAGTTAGTTAGGAATCAAACACCTGCTAACTTACATCATATGTGACAAGGGTGACTATAGTCCAGTTTAAACATTTAGAGAAATGTTTTAAATGCCATTCTGACCTACCACTGTACAGCTACCACTGTACATCTGCCACTGTACATCTGCCACTGTACATCTGCCACACGCACACAAACAAAGGTAGAATAGCCAGATATCCCGAGTTCTGAATAACTGAATATAGTTCATGATTCATGAGACACCTGTGTAAATATTTACACATGTACCCAGGGGTCCCACAACAGCGTCTAAACAATCCATCAAGCTCACTGCATGCCCCACATCCCTGCACTGCACAGGTAAACGCGCTCCACTCATCTCACTGCTAAACAAGTTCCTCTCATCTCACTGTTAAGGGCATTCGAAAACATAACCTGAAAAACAACCCTCCGCTTTACTGTGGTAGTCGGTAAAGCGTTTCCAATGCTTTACTGACTACCACTAGGTAGGGTACAGGCCACTATAAGAATACCTACTGACTACCACTAGGTAGGGTACAGGGCACTATAAGAATGCCTAGTGACTACCACTAAGTTGCTTAATGAAAGCTCAATGCTTGTTTTGTTTTAGAAATCAAATTATTTAAAAATCAAATGCAGTACATTTTAAGACACATGTTGAGAGGTTTAAAGTAATAATCTATTGGTGTATTTATTGCTATTAATTGTGGGACTATGAATCAAAGTTACATCAAAGTACAATAACTGTGTATTAAAACCAAGGAAGGACCGCTCCAGAACTGCTTACTACTGATTCTTTATCTCTGAAAAGTATCACTTTTAGTCGGACTACAAAGGAATCATGGAAAACACAAGACACACACACACACACACACATGCACACCCAGACTTTGCAAACATGTTTCACTGTGGTTCTTGTCCTATTATTCCACTGCAGTAGCGCACACAGACTTCACACTGGGTTCGTGGTTTTGCCTGTGTGCCCTCAGCATGTGTTTTGCTGTGCTCCCAGGAGGCTGCGGTTAGGGATTACACAGATCACCTTCCACTCCAGAGCAGAACTCCACTGCACTCCGCTCAGTCCGAGCACGACTCCACAGAGCTCGAGGGAACAAGCACCAGCTCTGAGGTGACTGTGGCCACTCGCCTCAGAGGACATGCGGACATGCACACACACACACACACACACACACACACACACACACACACACACACAAACATGCACGCACTCACACATGCACATATACGCATACATACATGCACACACACACACACACACATGCACACACATACAATGCCTGTCAAAATGTACTGAAAAGGTAGTACTGACAACTGAGTGTCTGGTTAAAATTGCAATGGTCAACATATATCAAGGGAATACATATCTGTAGTCTCAGTCTCCAGAGGCAAACATCTCCGCTGCGTAGGGTACGTGTGTTCCAAATACAGTTCACTATTGTTTTTTAAGCCGCAAGCAGACAGAACTGTCCTTACTACAAATTTCAATAATGTTTTTATTACATTCCACCAGGTATTTAGTTAATTTCCCAGTGGAATTCATATCCACAGTTCTTTTAAATTTTTGATCATATGTCTTCTCTTCTATTACTGTTTAGCCTCTGAAAGAATGAAGGTCAGTTCAACGTTCAGTTACATTAAAGTGACCAGTAAGGAAAATTTCGTCTGATTGCTTCATTTTCTTTAAATGCAAAGAATTGCAGTTATAATGTGTGTTCACATGTATTTCTTACATTTGTAATCATGTAATCAAAGTTAAGCGCCCAGGCAACCTAAATCCTAAATGTGTTTACCCAGGGAATCAAAACCTAAATGTGTTTCTTTCCAATTAGGTTAATCTTGCATCTGTTTTTCTAATTTGGTTAATCTTGCCTGTATCCTTTCATTATTATTTTCGAGTTAAATTAAATTTATTTCAGCAGAATTTCTCTCCTTCTGAATGAAGAATGGGAGAGTGATTATGTTGGGTAAAGTAATGCTCTCAGAACTCAAAAAGCCCCTCCCACAGTTCCTGATGCCCCTCCCACAGCTTCTGATGCCCCTCCCACAGCTTCTGATGCCCCTTCTCATGCCTTTTGCTTTTTTTCTGCTTGACCTAGCAAGTAAGCACCTTAGCTAAATGTAGTCACAACATAATTAGCATCTTTGGGATGGTTCTTTGTGTGTAGATGGATGAATGTACATGAATGTGACTGGAATAACAGATTCAATCCATACCTAAATTAGATTTTATTGATCACAAATCAGGGCATCTGGGCAGTGACACCAGAATTATATCTTGTACATTTGAGAGTTAATTCCAAACATAAAAGCAAACATTATTTCAGGCTGAACTGACATTAGCTAACCACGGCAAAAGTCAAACTCTCTTTACAATATTAGGACTATGCTCAGACCACTCTCAGGTAGGACTGGTGGTTTGTTTGGTTTCTGTGCAGTATTTTATATTGCTCCTGTTTTGTTTTTAATTATAAATTTGGCCATTTTTAATATTACACTACATAACATTAGTATCATAATAAGATTTTTTTAATATTTTGTGTTACCTTGGTCTTTAAATAAATGTAAATATAAATACATGCAATTTGCAATGCATGAATACGCTAGCTTCTGAACAGTGCATGTGCTTTGGAGCATTCCTCTCCCTGTCTCTAGTTTCCTGATTGTAGATTATATTTCACACTCAGCCAGACTGTGTGACAGCCATAATAAAAGGATTCTGAGCCAAAATGGCTGCATTACACAGTGAAAAATAGATCTATGAGCCAACAAGACAACCAGTCAGGGATTAGCATTAGCCTACTAGCATTGCCAGGGGCTTTCCTTTGTTCATGTGCCTGACACATAAAGAGACACTCAACACACTCCGCTTTAAAGGCATGTCTGTGCATGTGCGTGTGCGTGTGTGTGCGTACACACACTAAATGTCAGCCTCTGTGTGTGTGTGTGTGCAGGTCTTATCTACTGAAACCTATACATTAATATGCTTGAGTAGGCTTGGCTAATAGTCTCATTTAATGTTGACCTATACTGTATTGGGTAATGCTTTCCCCTTCATTGGAAAGTTCTGGTTTAGACTTATTACACATGAGCACACAATCAACACAACCGAAATGGAAAACTCCCCAACCAATGGAAAACTCCCCTACCAATGGAAAACTCCCCTACCAATGGAAAACTCCCCTACCAATCCCTGGATCTAGAGTCTTACATCAGTTGTGCATTTAAGACAGAGTTGATTCTAAATGCCATTACTTAGCAAAGAGCAACATGCTCAGTGCTTTGTAATATGTTGCATGCAACTCTTTGTATTTTGCAGCAGCACACACACATTCACAAATCCAGATGTACGAGGATGTGTCACGTTCCCACTGAGAGACCTGTTAGATCAGCATAATTGTTATTAAGTTTATGGTTGTATCTACCACGCCATTCCTAGTTACTGCACACATATCACATCCAACTCCCTCTCCTCTTTCTCTCTCTCTATCTTTCTCTCTATATATCTTTTTCTCTTTTGCTTTAATATCTGCATCATAAGCAAACCATTCAGTTCATTCATTCATCACTAAGAAAGCCATTCAGAGGCTGCTTCAGTTATACACACTAACATCTGCTTTAGTTATACACACTAACATCTGCTTACGTTATACACACTAACATCTGCTTTAGTTACACACAATAACACCTGCTTCAGTTATATACACTAACATCTGCTTTAGTTACACACAATAACACCTGCTTCAGTTATATACACTAACATCTGCTTCAGTTACACACACAAACATCTGCTTCAGTAACAGACACTAACATGCTTAAGTTGCACACAGCTGTTGCAGTTACACTAACAGTTTCTTTAGTTAGACACACTAATGGTTGGTTTTACCATATAAAGTTCTCACATTAGTTCATTAAGTTCTCACTTTAGTTTCACCTATAATGTATTATGCCCTCGCACTTTCCTTCCCACTGTTGTCATTTTACAAACCCAAAAATGTGAATTTTAACAAAGAATCACAGAATACAGTGCACAGATACGTGAGAGCAGCCTGTGCTGACCTGGGGGTCTGTACCAGCGGGGGTCTGGTCCAACACTCCTGTCCCAGCAGAGGGGGTGCTGATGGTGACGTTCTTGTCGGAGCGGTTGCTGCCGTCGCGGCTGTGCGGTTTGTGACGGTCCCTGCTGCGCTCGCTGTGGAGCAGAGACACACACAGCGACTGGGGTGAAGGGGAGGCTGCCGCCATCACTCCTGCAGCACAAACACACGCTCACATAAACTCACGCTCCCTCTGCCTCTTGAACACTTATTCCAGCCTTCTCTTTCTCTCGCTCTTTCTCTCTCTCTCTCCCTGGTTGGAGTAGTGTAAACTAGGTTAGATGCAGTCAGCTATGACATTGGCACAGTACAAATCTGGGTAGGGTGGGGGTCAGGGTGGGGGTAGGTTGACCCTTCCACTTTCTCTCTCTTTCTCTGATTTGGTCTTTGTGTTGATTCATTTCTCCTGTACCTGACACAACAAACAAATGACAAATGAGAAAAAATACAAAGCAAACAGAAAAAAAGCCCACACATACACTCTCACGCATACACAAACACACACTGACAACCATGTTCTATCAAAGGGCAGCAGACTGAGATCGGATCCTTGATGTCCAGTTCAGGGAAATTCCCAGGCTCATTCCTCTGCGTGTCAGAGAAACGTTCAATTCTTTTGTGGGTTCAGTTCTTTTTATGTGCATTTTTGGAAGGACGGTGTCCCATCAACAGCACATGCCTGCCCACAAAACCACCGCGTGCAATCACCAAAAATACACTGGCGGATGCCAGCGACAACTAACAAAGCAGAAGGAGCACGATGCCAGCCAAACCCCGCGACCCACTTCTCCTTGTCACGTTCCATTTACACGTAACAGTGGCTGCTCTGTGGCACTGATTCTGGAGGAGCTGCTAAAACAAGCACGCTGGCACATATTCTCCTCTGTCTCCCCTGCGTTTTAGCTGCCCTGCATGGGTAACTAGAGCAACACACTCTTTAAAATCACCAGACACACATGCAGATAAAAAGAGGAGAGGGACTAACTTTGAATCTACGTAACGGAAGCCCTGCACAAATACACACTAGAAGAGTTTTATGAACGGTGCATTTTTATTCCACAGGTTATTTGCAGCTTTTGCCTTGAAGGTCCCAGCCACATTCACTCATCGTGGCTAATCTGCAGACTCGTTACATTTGCTGAAGGATCTTCAATGTCTGTTGAATCATGATGCCAGTTTTAGTTTATCTACCTCTCATCTGCTCATCCATTTGACTGTTTAAATCCTGTCCTCCTGTGAGGTGCCCACTGTAGAGCAGCACTGAAGTCTGTATTTTATCAGTCAAAGGACTTACATGTCATGATCAGAGATACAATGCAAAGCTTATTTGCTATTACCAATCCATGATTTATTTCCTGTTTTCAATCCGTTCTTGGACAATCACCATCCTACCCGCATTTCTGATGTATCCCAGGTTGTAACACATCCAATCCGATAATGCCGCTGGATTCTGACTGCATTGTTTCATTGTGTTGGTAGCTGGAACAAAAATGTTGGTCTGACTGGGGTCCCTGAAGTTCTGGCCTGGAGATGTATGGCAGGCTGAACTCCCAAGCCAATGAAATGCTGCTTTCCAGGCTGTAAGACACTGATGACAGATGCACTGCCAGTCTCGCTGATAAACACAGGTGCAAAATGAGACCTGCATGATGGCCACAGATATAAGTGATTACATAAAGGTGAAAAAGTCCTACAATCAAACGACTCCCAGAGAGTCTAACCCTAACCCTACATAGGTTGGCACTCGCTCAAATCAGCTGACGCAAACGCACGGGAAAAACATGGCGCGGTTGTGAGAAAATGAGGTGGAAGAGGCATTTTCACAGGCAGAAAGGGCCAGCCGGGGGGTGGGGGGTGGGGGGTTGCAGAGGAAGGGAGTGACTGGCATGGCCATTAAAGCCCTGCTCCCAGGCCTACATTCCACGGTCCTAAAGGGATGTTCCAGCACAGTGGCAACGGGAAACCCAGCAACAATGGAGACCCAGTAAAGAGGACTCCGCCTGCGGGGTCAGGGTGGGGACTGCATGCTTTCACACAGGCGTAGTTGGACAACATGTGTGGGGGGTAGAGAGGATGTGGGAATACTGGACATCACCACAGGAGTAAACACACACACAGAAGTAGATACCCTGGACCACAGTGCCAGGTTACCTTTTCAACTAGGACTATTGCTATAGTAACCAGGCCAAACACAGTGCAGCAAAACCCTCTGGACATTTTAGATGAGGAACAGCTCAGACCTGTGAAAAACCACATATGTACTTTCTAGGCTTTGGAATATATATACTTATTAAGTATCAGTGTCATATACCATGTTCTTGTAATATGTAATTTACAGATCTAACAATTCTCCACTTGAGGCTATCCTTTATTTTCAAGTAAAACAAAATCAAAATCTCCATTCCTAAAATACTTAATTACATTTGCTAATTTATTTTGCACTTAGGTAAGTACATTGTAATATGAAATGCATATGTGAAGTTTACGTTTCAGTGCAGTATCATCTCTTACCTGTGTCTATTTGAACCTCGTGATTGGTGGGAGTGACCAGAGTGGACAGATTCTGTGTCCATGATTGGTGCAAAGCTTTGTAGGGTGTGACCAGAGAAAGTAATAAAGGCCACTGTCTGATCAGGAACAAAAAGGTGACAGCAGATTTCCAGATTTTAGTGACGTCAATCAAGTATCAAACATCAACCTGAGAGAGAAAGAGAGCAAATGAAATATTAAACATACAATAAGCTTAACTGGTAAACAAATGAATAAATATAGTGTTTAAATTAGATCATTACAAGTGTAACCCTTGTTTGTCTTGTTTATCCTTCATCCTCATCACTTAACAGTAGTGATGTAATAGTAGGTCTTAAACACCTGTTCACGGAGTATGTGCTCCTTAGGAAAGAAGAGTGGGTCTTAAAAAATCCAGCTACATTTTAACACTGGACACACAGCAGGGGAAAACAACACATGCTGGTATATTACAGGAGAAATAAAGTCACATGACAGCTGGGTGGACAAAGGACCAGAATGTAGGCCATGGTGATTTATGAAGATGCTTTAATCCCACATGACATCACATGGGAAACAAATATACATTCACAAATATACACATACAAACACCCACACCCACCCCTTTAAAGGATTTGAAAATGAGAACACACAGCAGGGTTAGCCTTCCCAAAAAGCCAGTTAGAACTTGCATTACACCATGGCAATGAACTCTGTGCCAGAATGACTATTTTTCAAAGAGCAAACATGCACATACAGAAGTGCATTTACACTCGCTACCATTGACGTATTAACCTTTCTATTACCATTGATGTTTTAACCTTTCTCTCAAAGTATACGATATATGGAGGTGTCAAGACTAACAGCTTATATTTATCAAGTTTTTCAAGCTTAAAAACTGTTCAGTCTTAAGACTTTATAATACCTGCTTCTTAAGATATTAGAGGTCTTTCCGTAAAGTCTTTCTGTAATACCAAATTACCAAGATTAATATTTGTCCGTAAGTTATCCATACACAAGAACTGTGCATAAACTCTAGGTTAAAAACACACATGTATGCATGCTTGCTTGCACACCTATATTTAAAAAAATGAAGGCATACAAACTCATTACATATGTCTCGACTTATAGTAGATTGTCTGGGTTTCACAGAAGTGCTGTTTGGAGAACCTGTTCGGTTGTGATGGTCAGAAGAAACTGACCAGCCTGAAACATACATTCTGTTCATAAAGCATAACATCTAATCCTAGTTCAGTTCCAATCCCAATTCAAATTGTACATTATATACTTTCCAATAGGGTGTGCATAGCATCTGGAACAAAATGAGAAGTGAGATTTTGGCAAACATATGACCTAATCACACCCACACCCACACCCACACACACACACACACACACACACACCTTAATGCCCAAGGTCTAGCTTTTGGGGTCATGTGAGACAGCTGCATGGCCTACACAGATGCTGTGTGTCATTTAGTGAGGTGTGGTTAAAACCAGAAAACCAGCCCTTATTCAAACCACACACCCCACCCAGTGCAGAGCCTGATCCCTGTGTCTCTGTGCTCCTCACCCACACATTAGTCTCCTGCCCACTCACCACATTCCAAAAATACCTACACTATGCCCTGTCCTGTATAATTAAGGGCACTGTACACATTTTTGCTGTGACATTTCCAGAGGCAGTAATCAGCACGCCAAGCTTAGAGAAAGATAAATGCGTACAGATAAGCCGCTTGATCCTGCTTAGCTGATACTCTTGCAAAATCCGTTTAACATTACTGGTTTAAAGGTATATACATTAATAGGTAATCCAGCAAACCTTGAATTCCTTATGCTGATAACATCCTCTCTACTAGCAGACATACCCAAGGGTCCTTATTCACTTTTTCCCAACAGACCTTGCTATAGCCACTGTCATTGATATGAGAAAGTGAACTGGGAGATACACATGCACACATAGCATTCCACTGGGGTTACCTCACACTGCCCCAAACACACACACATACACACACACACACACACACACACACACACTCACCCACACACACACACACACACACTACACAAAGCATGCTTCTGGGATTACTTCACAGTCTCTTTAACACAATGCACAGAAAGACACATGGAGATTAAAACAAAAATCCTTTGGATGGTTCAGTCTTCTCTAGGTGTCTGACATGGAATAGTCCAAGTGCTAAGAAAGCTTAGCAGTTGCTATGTTCTCGCTGGGTGAAATGGGTCCATAAATCATGTGTCCATGCCAAAGCCCAAGCAAAAAAATGTGGAACTCAGATATATGATATACAACCTCGGCATCAAGGAGAAGTTACGAAAAACTGAAAAACGGGTACCAGCTCTGGAGGCTCGCAGAGATGAACAGTTTGTGGTTGAATCGTGGATCTTGGGAGAGGGAGGGCTGTCATTATGCCATGACCCTCATAAACACGAAGTTCTGGGTGGGGAAGGTACATAGCTTTGAGAATCCCAGTTTGAACTACAGACTGTGACAAAATGAAGTCAAAATACAAAATGTGTCAGCTTTAGATACAGAAATTCCTGTTGGCAACTTCCCAAAAGAAAGCTTCTTTTGGAAAGAATAAAATTACTAGAAAACGAGAAATTTATTCAAATCCATGTTTGAATATGAATAAAAATGACGATTGCGGATGCCCCTGTTGCTCACCTGGTAACACAAGATGCCATACCAAGTTATCGGCCTGATTCCCAGGGTGCATCCAAAGTGTCATGCTGATAAATATATGTATGTTGCTATGGATAGGAATGTCTGCCAGATGCTAAAATGTTACTGATGTATACTGTCTTTTTTCACAGCCATGACTCACCAACAGAAAGCAAACATAAAAGCAAAGCTGGAGTCATGAGTAGAAGCAATGAGACGATGAGTGAAGGGGGTCAGGGTGAGTGGAGGGGGTCAGGGTGAGTGGAGGGGGTCAGGGTGAGTGCTTTACGGTGTTGTAATAATGAGAACTTTGTGTCTGAGTGTAGTGGGAACTGGAGCAAGAAAAAAGATCCTCCAGGCTCTTTTAGCTTTCAAAACTCAGCATTACACAGCCATTACACCTACAGAGTGAAGGCATATGGAAACATGACATACACACACACACACACACACACACAGACATACGTTTAAAGAACCAAACTGCAAATTAAGTGCACTGTGCACATGCACACACGTTTGCTCGGATCGATGGCGATTGATCACAGAAAGAACAATGGCAAATACTGCCATTAGATTCATGCAGGGCAACAGTAATGTGCAGCCAAACAGCAGGAATTCAATAAACCTGCTCAAATGTTGTATACAGAGATATGTGAAGAGGTGAAGACATGCAAATAGTGAAATATTAAGGGCCCCTGTCTAATGATAAATGTTCAACTGATAACAACATGAGTGTCTGTGTGTGTGTGTGTGTGTGTGTGTGTGTGTGTGTGTGTGTGCACGCATGTGTGTATGTGTGTTAAAGTAAGGACAGTTGTGGTAGCTGGAAGATTACCTTCCACTTGTACTGATCAAAATTATGAAAACAGAATCTCCTCTCTCCCAGTGATGATATGATGGGAAAACCACACTCACACACACACACACACACATACAAGAGAAGGTAAAGAAAGGCACTGGCTTGTCTCCAGGGGTGTTAACATCAGTTAGTCATTGGAGTTTGGACAGAGAGAGAGATAGAAAGAGAGAGAGGGAGAGGTAGAAATTCAGATGCTTAAAAGGTCTCAGACACACACACACACACACACACACACAATGAACAGAACATAATAGTAAAGCCCTATCAATGTTTAGTTTCATCAGTACCTCTGGGCAAGAGAAACATAGCCCTAAAATCACAGCATGCTGACGGTACAACTCAGCAGGGTTAAGATCTGAGGGTTACACTCTTCTTCCTAATAAGCACTGCACTGCAGGATATTCTAGTTAAAGTGGGCTTTCCCTCTCCATAAGGATGTATTGTCAGTTTTGTGAAAATTGAAACAGAATTTCACATAACTGCATTGTTTCTGCAGTATCGACATCTGTGCAACATTTGTTTACTGGTGGCTCTGCTTTAACCCTTACCAGCTGTGACTTTACGTGCAAATGTCTTGGGTTTTCTGTCTAGTGCATGTGCTTTCTTTTTTATTTCTATTTATCTTGTGATGATGCCCCGTGTGCTCACGTAAATACTCACGTATTCATCACATATGTGGGAATGGCCAAGGTTGTAAGAGAGGAATTGTTCAAGGGGAAAAGGTTTAGATGGCTGTGTGAGGCTCACGAGAGCTGAGCCTTGCTTTCCATTCGTCCATTAGAGTGAGTACACACTAGCATTGAAAACTGAGGAATGTGTCATCTGTATGCCCCGGTGCAGGGCATGTGAGTTACAGCAAAACATTTTTTCATATCAGAGAGGGTTGTGAACAAAAGCTGAGACCAGCACTTGCCTGTTTAGCTGTTTCACAACATCATTCATCTGTACTCTGGTAATGCTCATAAGCCAAAACAGTAAATAAACTCTCTCTCTCTATTTACCTCTTTTCACCTCTCTCTCTTCTTCATATACAGATCCCTATTGCTTTCTCATTTACTGGTTAATAATAATATTGGCAGCAAGTCTATATTTGCAGCTTTAGTGAGGGTGTGGCAGAATTCACTACTGCAGTGATTAGACAGTGTCACCTTTATGATACAAGTCCAAAATCATCTTGGAAGCATACGGTGGTGACAGTTTTAGTCATACGGTGGTGACAGTTTTAGTCATACGGTGGTGACAGATTTCGTCATTCATACGGGGGTGACAGCTTTAGTCATACGGTGATGACAGCTTTAGTCATACGGTGGTGACAGCTTTAGTCATTCATACGGTGGTGACAGCTTTAGTCATTCATCCAATTCTGCAAGGCCTCAGTCACTGAATACATATGTGGAGTAGGCCAGATAATGTGACAGAGGTTGAGCTTTTGAGGCAATGATCAGGGTTATGTCAGCATAAGTGACTGCATGAAAATAATAGAAATAAATTATGCATGGTCTTCTAGACATGAACTGGGGATGTGTCTGACAGCTTCCGATTCAGCTGTGTGTGTGTGTGTGTGTGTGTGTGTGTGTGTGTGTGTGTGTGTGCACGCCCTATGGAATGGCTGTTGCTTATTATGGTCCTGTAAAGAAAATCCCATCGGTAGTCTGATTCTCAAACATTTACCCACACCGTTTGATAGGTATAAAATGCTCTCTTTTGCTGTTTCTCTCTCAGCATTTTACTCCTACTAAAATACCCTAAGCACTGCAAACAACCTTATATATTGAAGAGTTTAACAGTTCTGGTTAGAATAAAGCTAAAGCATATTATCAGCCACATGAGAAAAACTGACAACCATCAGCAGTGTTTTGTTCCTATTCCTAAGGCATAGTTACAAATAAAGTTAGAAATTCTTAAAGTACTGAGATACGATGTGCTGAGATGTACAACTCGATCCATCACACCTCAGAATTGTCAGCAAAAGCACACAATTATGACCAGAGGCTATGGTTAAGACCATACATCTGCATAAACTCCCATCTTTCTTCTGCTCAGTGCTATCTCCTTTCATCTCCTAGATGGAGGTCCCTAGAAGATCTAACTGCAGCTCCAGGGAGTTTGGTGGAATCTCACTGTGTGAGTGCATAGAGGAAAGTATAGAAGTCTCATGAGATGCTGGCCCATGGCTGGTCTTGGATCAGGGTGAAAGCAAATTCCTTGGCCTGCGGGACACGAAGTGGCATCTTCTTCTGTTCCCAGTGTCATCACATTTGTTAGCTTGAGGGTCTATGTTCCATTGAGGGTGGAGATGGTTTTGTGTTGGAGGTTTGCTGCTTGTAAAGTAGGCAGCTGTAGCCTATAACTCCTTATTTATTTAGGCAATCTGGGTGTGCATGTATCTATATTGTCCACTTCATTTCCCCATTAGATCTGACAAAATGCACTATAGCTATGACTAGAAGTACAGCAAATCAGCACAGAGCAGCAGAGACTCAAGGGCTAAACTCATCATCACAGGTCGTTTAGCTGAGGAGCATATGAACATGCATAAGAACGTTCCAGACAAATTGGCAAGTGTAAGACAAAGTGATTACTCCAGCCCTCAGGTGACATAAGACCTGTCGTCCTCCAAATACCAGCTGTAACCTTGATCCCCAAGAGACAGTGTGCATCATCATTTTTATCATCAATGTGTATCATCAATTTCAAGTGAAAGGCTGTTCCAAATGGGTCATTTACTTCTAACCAATCATATGACCGTTCAGGTGTGACTGGAGATGAATGCCGAAGCGCAGCAACACCAAGCATTTTCCAGTGACCTGAGCCTGGATCAGATTACATGCCACTTGATTTGAAGGTGAATTTATGAGTGGAAATTATAAACACCTTCAGCAGCAGTAGGAGTAATGACTTACAGCAATCTCTCTCTCTCTCTCTTTGTCACTCTCTCTATCTGGGTCTCTTTCTATCACTCTCTTCCTGTCTCTCTCTCTGTCTCTCCCTCTGTTTCTCTCTCTCTCTATCACTCTCCCTCTCTGCTCTCCTCATCTCTGTCTCTCTCTGCTTTTAAATGCAATTGCATTACTGACAAATTACGACTCAGCAAGGCTCGTTTACTTAGACAAAATAGACGAACATATATTCATTTGGTACGGTTGCAGAATTACATTGATAAAACTTTTCTTCTGAACAGAGGAAAATCGATCACCTACGCGCTTCTAATGGATGTTTACAGTCAGAATGTTTACAGTTACTAGTCCTCTCATTCATCTCACCAGTCACTCAAAGATAAAAAAATCTCTCTGCTATACCTTAGGGTTGTGAAAACTTCCCTTCCGGCTCGGTACGAAATAACATTTGCTGACTACAGTGTTTTGGAGAAAATGAACACGGGTTCAAAGATCCGTGAACAGCGGCTGGAGCCGCATAGTTTTACTGAACGACATGGACGTAGCGCGTGCACGGTAGCCACCCAAATAAATGGAATGCCAAGCATGTGGCTATCAGACGCGAGGCGTTTCTTACTCCCCCGATCAATTTCGTGAATATCCATTTCGCACGTTTGAATACATAAACGGCGGATACAACAAGGGGAGCGTTCGGGCTGTCGCTACACCCTGCTGCGTATTTGGTTGTGACAGGTCTGGGGAAGCGCAAGATTTGCTTATATGAGCAATCAGCCGACGAAAACCGTTCCCATCAGCCGAGTTAACGACAAGCTGTGCGCCCATTTACAGCTTTATCACGGCGTGGGATTTGTGCTCTGGATGATATCGATGCAGATGCGGCTAAAAATCAAAAGCTGTCATAGCAATGTGAGAAATAAGCCATGCTTACTGGTAGTCCATATTACAGACAACAAACACTCAAACGTCTATGAACTAATAGCTGTAGCTAGAGTAGATGTAATAGGTACTAACAATAGGGTTACTCCAGTGTCTTCCTATGCCAGATGTGATTTCAGCCTAGCTATTCCAACTAACCCAGTGCACAAGGCACAATGGATTTACCAACAATTTTAATAAGACAGATTTACCTTCGCCTTAAGAACATCCCAGAATTATCCGATAACGCGTTCGGTGTTCAAATATCACCTGCAAACACACATAGCAACCCAACAGAGCGAGCGCTTAAGAGATGACACCCTTTCCAGGCGGAGCACAGGCAACGCGTTCTGGTGGCCGCGACTGAGGCTCATGACTGAGTAGATGGGCGGCGTAATAACATTTTTCCGCGCTAGGGGGAGTTATTGCAAGTAAATACTAATTATATTTGCCGAAAATAAAATTCCAAATGCGTTTTACGAATTCAGAAGTAGATAGGCTGAATCAAGTGTAACGTGTATTTGAAGGCAGGCAACGCAGCTAATACATACGGGTTAGTGGCACTGAAATTGTATGTTTGAACCACTGGCTCTCAGACAGACCGCTGAGCCGATGTAGTGTTTGAGAGGAATCGGATGTTTTAGAGCTGGAAATTCAGCTCTAAAACATAATTTGACGAAGATAAATTGCAGCAAATAGTTGCCTGTGTACGTTAATCTATATTTATATTTGCTAGTGTAGTTCCGAAATTTTAATCCGCAGCATAATCTCCACCTTGTTTAAATTTTATGTTGCTGAAAAAATAATAAATTACTAACTCGTTTGTTAGGTGCTATGAAACGTGCTCTCAGAGAGGTTATGAGAACCCTCCCCTTAGCAGTAGTTTTAATAACATCCCAAAGTGAATTCCTTCAAAAATCCCTGACTGTGGGAACTACTCACTATTTTACTCTAAAAGATATTGACATCACTATAGCATAATTAGTTTCATAGCATGGATTTATTATATTGACGGTGTCCTTCTTCCGTTATAATACAGCTACTTGTTTGAAACATTTGCAAGAAGTGCTAACTCACAGACCAGAATAAAAAAATCTGATTCATGTCTTGTTAGAACTAAGCAACCTTTCTCTTTCTCTGTTCGATTATGTTGCTACTGGATAAACGCACTGACTTGTATTCTTTCCTAATGACCAACAGATGGCGCAATATACCGTGGCTGTTTTGAGTCAAGCCATTCACAAACAAAAAAACTTTTACTTCAATTAAGCAAATAAAAGTGGCCTATACAAAAACAACACGATTAGCAGTATATACACTGGAGATCAAAATTAGAGAACAACACACAATTTCCTAAATGTCATGGTCATTGTGTAGTCCTATGTGAAATTATCCTAACAGGAGTGAAATAGCAGTATTTTAAGTTTATTTCATAAATTGTATATATTCTAAAGCACAGTATGAAAAACTTAAGTGATATAATTGAAAAAGAACACTGATAAAAATTAGAGAACACTTTCAGACACCTGCAAGTTATTGTTAATCTGGCACCTGGTGCTAATTTGCTCAGTTATCTGACAAACTCTATTTAACTGGCAACCTAACTTCCCAGTTTTCACTGACATTGCAAAAATGGTGAGCCGTTCCAAAGTTACTGAAACCCTCTGGTAGCAGTTTATCTAGATGAAAGCCAAAGGGGTGACCCTATCAGCCATATCAAGAGAAGTTGATCGTTCCAAGTCTGTGATCTCTAGAATATTGCATCTTTACAACATCAAACTCATTCAAATCCCCCAAGAAAGCTGATCACCTATGAAAGACTCTTCATGGATAATCGGTTCAACACTGCAGCTGGAATCAGCACTAAACAGGGTAAGGCTCTGTCTCGTCATACAGTGTCTTGAAGTTTAAGAGCATTTGGACTGAAAACCCACTCTGCAGTGACCAAACTCTCGTTAGCAGAAAAGAACAAGAAAGAATCAAAAAGCTAGACAAACTTTTGCTGAGGAGTATGTTGTGTGAACAGAGGAGAAGTGGTCCAGAGTTCATTTTAGTGATAAAAGCAAGTTTAATTTATTTTGGTCTGATGTGAAACATTGTTCATCAACAAACTGGAGAAAGACTGAACCCAAAGTGTGTAAAGAAGTCAGTGAAAGGTGGAGGAGGAAGTGTCATGGTTT
>JAOXYF010000024.1:6613997-6624925 GCA_028565775.1 Sternarchorhynchus goeldii
TGTGTGTGTGTGTGTGTGTGTGTGTGTGTGTGTGTGTGTGTGTGTGTGTGTGTGTGTGTGTGTGTGTGTGTGCAGAAGTATTCTCTTTTACTACAGAAGTATTCTCTTTTACTACCTTTGATCTAAAATAAACACAAAAACGGAGAGGTACGACCTGGAGAAACAATACAGACACAAAAGGAAGTTAGTAACAAAATGGGATTGAATAAAATATAACTTATTACACAACTATTTAATTTCTTCACTTGAGAAAGTGACCTAAAATAGAAAAGTACACATCCACCAAGGCTAATCCATATAATAGAGTAAAACGTAAAGTAAAAACCTCGTGATCGAGTCTGGTGCAATAACTTTGTCACATTTAACTTTGTGACAATTTTGCCAGTTGTACACTAAGCCTATCCTAGAAAACAAATGTTGAACTAATTTATCATCTAAAATGATAGACGTTGTCCCCTGACGGTGGAAATTATTTTGTGAAAAGACGTTTGGTATCCTGGGTTAAGTGGCACATAACTGAGAATGTAGACATGTCCCGTTTGGCGAAGATTTTAAAGACTTTACTTCAAAACAAATTTTGAATACATTTTAAAGGGAAACAATATTCACTTAACTTTGTCTCCAGGAAAAAGTAACAAATATGTGATAACTTTGTTTACTGTTGCGAATACATGGCTAACCGCTACACAGATGGCTTAAACCCATCATGTCCTTCCTCCGTTTCTCTTCTGTCCGTATCCATCTGTCTGTAGACAAAAGAGCTGGGAAGATGGCTGGGACCCTGCTGGTGAAGTGGAAAGTTATTATGCGCTTGCCGTAACCGCATTTCAACACACGGAGGCGGCTTGGACATGATTTGCACTACAGTACCACTTCTACATGAAACGGAGAGTGGAAAACGTGGAAGAGCTTAAGTTCTTTCGTAGTCCACTAACTGGACCAACGGATATATATTTAACGGAAGACTCTCCCTGTTGTCGCGAATTCGGGCAACATATGGCTGTTTGTTTAATACGGTGACGCTTTTAGCGATCTTAATAGTCTTAACCTTGCCAACAGAGAGGACAGATTGCCTCTTTGTTTGAGGGGTCAACCACGCTGGCTACCTGTGCGCTAATAGGAGCTAAGGGCTAACGATTCAACATGTCTCCTTGAGGGGTCAACCACGCTGGCTACCTGTGATCTAATAGGAGCTAATGGCTAACGATTCAACATGTCTCCTTGACAGACAGGCTGGCATATGGTGTTAACAGCAGGGCACGGAGCCATTACATAATCCTCAAATGGTCTATAGACGTCTAGTGTGACGGTTTTTGACACAGTCACAAGTGTATGAAGGCACACACAACTCTCCTAACCGCCCATTCACACAGACGCATGCGTAGTGCGGATGGGAGAGATGTACTGTTTTTGTGATATACCCAGTCTGGCATCTACCCTTCTTCTCTTTACCATTCTGCTGTCTGTAGATACTCCCTCTCTTCGCGTGTTTTAGTGTAACATAACTGACTTTAGATCATCCCGTCTGAGACGCAAATGTTTTGTTTCCTTTAACATATTTGTTTATCTTTCACATCTGTAAGTTCAATGCCTGCCGACGTTTTCCATCACTTCAGACTGGTTGCGCAGAATTAAGACAGCTCCCTGACTGATATTGTAAAATGTTCTGTGATTTGATGGCCACACCCCCAGTCCCTCTTGTTTCGTTCTGTCCCGCGGGAGGCAGCAGACGGACCGTAATTTGGTTGCCTTGGCTCGTCTGGACAAACACCTGTCTCGTCTCTAGGGAACTCGTGTTAGCTAGGGGAGGTAAACACATGCCCAAAGAATGCTCACACTGTGTGGCATTGCCTTGACTAGTGTCTTTCTCCAATATTATACAAAGCTGGATCATTTTTAAACCACTCCTTTTTGGCACAAAGGGCCTTATAGGGTTGTTTGTCAAAATATATACACGTTGCAGTCAAAGTAAACAGCCTGCAAACTTGGGCGCAACTCCAAGATGTTTTATTCGTTTCATTTTTAATGTTTTCAATAATTTAGAACAAATAAATTGAACAACAGTTATAATTTCATAAATAGTTATGCTACAGGCATGGGCTTTAAATGGCTCAGAATAGTCGTTCTATGTTAGTTTGTCTAACAGTAAATAAATAGCGTCGGATTAAGCTTTTTGTTTAACTTGTTCCATCAATATTTTAAATTCTAACACTTCACAATGCAAAATAATACCCTGACTTGACAGGATATCTTTGGATATAGAGCAGATATGAAACATTTTACAGTAAAAAAATGAGACTGACAGTGTCCATGTAGCAATAATCTCTAGAAAATAGCATGTAAATGAAAAAAATGGAAAAAAAATGCCTTGAGTTTATTTTTGGTCGTAGTTGAGAAAGCGTCTCTTGGAACAATCTTTTGTAGATACAAACAATATATGCCCAATATCAATTACAAGTAAATGATTGTGTTTAATGTTATATTCTGCATATTCCCCGAGGAGAGTTTTCTCGGGCTACCTGACAAGATATTGTATCTGGGCTGGTCTGTAAGCATTTGCTGAAAACGTCCCGAGCTGTAATGGATCCTATCCAAGAAACACACTTCACTGCCACACATTAGTAGCAGTGTAATCCAAATGAATAACTTGTTTCGTTGACATTTAAGGTCTAGGTAGTATTATCATGTCTACTACTAAAAGGTGCAAACGAAGAACATTAGAAACCTCATTTAAAACAAAGTTAATTGCACATTACATTACATTAACAATAATTAAATACCTCACACGAGTCTTGTTTAAAGGCTCGCGTTAAAGCCAATCGTTGGACATAAATTAATATAAATACTTAAAAAATCTTATAAAAAGACTAATTTGTACCACGATTTCTTTCGGCATTCCAAAATACGCTACTCTACGTCTTTTTCACAGACTAGGTTTTGTAAAATGGAACTGTAGCAAAGTTTCTTGATAAGAACACAGATCTATTTCAGAGTGATTTAGTATGCTAATTTTACTATAGACCATCTCACACAAGTCAATCCTGCACCTGCGGACCAGTGTAGTTAAATTATTGCCTTTATTTAGGCCGATCTTTAATATACAATTGTCACTAGTTTGCCTCTATTGACAACAACTAACAGCAGACTTTAGTTATTGACAACATTCTTATAAATATTTAATGCCTGACGTCTTGTTAACAGATAGTCCTAAATGTGAAAAAGTTAAACGCTCTCCAAATCGTTTATACATCCAAGACGTGATTCAGATAAGATATGTAACATATAGCAAGTCTAAGGATCTCGATCTTCGAAAGCTTCTTGTCAGGCGGAAGTGTTGGGAGTAACTTCCTCAGCTCAGCAAACGCTACATTAAAGGCCTCTACGCGGATGCGCTCGCGTGTGGCATGCGCCATTCGGTACTTGGCAGTTGCTCGTCGCCTCCGTCGTTTTTCTTCCCTGGTAAGCGCTGGCGGCGCGAGCGACCGCGTCTTCCCGTCAGTTTCCAATGGTTCGTCAGCCACACATTCCACTTTTATGACGTTGAGGACTGTTTCCGGGTCCGACTGCCCCCATAGCATATCAGGATCAGTTTGGTCTGGGCTCAGCATCATTTTAACGACAGAATATAGTATACAAAACGCTGTAGTATAACACTCCTAAGAAATGACGAAAGGAAAGAAAGAAAAAAAAACATGGTTTACATTTTATTTGGTTTAATTATTTGTTTATATTTTTATGTGTTTCTATTTTTACAAAATACCTTATCTTTCCCCCTTTTGTTTTTCTCATGCTATGTAAAATAATGGCAAGACATTAAACAAATTCGGTGTAATCTGTACTTACGTTCACGTTATCCAAATTAAGTTTAACCAAATTTTCAATTACTTACGTTTTCAATTACTTGCGGAAAATAAATTGTATGCCCTCTGTTATGACAATTAAATGCAAAATACGACCTATAGTGTTTTTATGGCATATATGGTATAGAAGTGCATAACGAGATTAAGTTCAGTTTCAGTTAATGTTTTTCCAGAAGGAGGTTTCGACCATATGAGTTGCAATGTGTTATGTTTTAGCATTTATAATGTTGAAAATCATAATGACGATTGTAAATACACAGCCAAACCCCCTACGGACGTTAATTGAAATCAATTAAAATCAGAGCGCCCCAAACTGTACTTGACCATCTGTCGTTATATCCTGAATCATGGCAATGGCTGTCTAGCGCTGTCTGACAAGAAAACTAGCCTATAGGTCCAAATGACAAAATAGTGGATACGCGAACGTCAGTGTTTTAGTGTGTGTAGCATCATAATTCATGTGATGTCTTTTAAAACAACATCAAATACTTTCACAACTTAGCTTTGTTATCCAATTATATATAAGTTATGAAACCTGAATAATTCTGAAATGTGGCCTAATAGCAAAATTGCTTCACCATACGAATATAGACTACATCTACTTTTTTAGGCTATTTCGATTATTTAGTTAAAACTTACCTTTTGCCTCCACAGACTATCGTATGACGCCGAGTTAGAACTGAATATTGGAATTCTGATGGATTATTAGTGAGTCAGTGAGGTGTCTTCTTTAGCGTTCAATCCATTCTTTTCAAAATTACATTTTCTGCGATTTTTCTAAATTAGCCTTTCCCACTTTTCTTCTGCCAAGTTTCCGTTTGTTTGTGCTAAAGATAGTATATTTTGGGCGATGGTATTTTCACCATCAAGTACTATATTAACCGAGAGAGCGTTGCGAAATGACAACTATAAAACATCCTTAGAGATACAAATCTTGTAGGGTGATGCCTCTTGACCCTCACGCGGAAAACAATGGATACTCTCGCGAAAGGAAGATCAATTTGAGACGAGCGTCCACAGAACCATTCAATTCTTTTTTCTATGGCGCTAACATGCTCGAGACAGCCTTTAGTTGAATAACACTTGCACGTGCCAGACTTCTTGGTGTTAATGGTTACAGAGATGACAGTGAAGTGACGGAGAAATGACGGCAGACTTGGAATACTCTCTCTCTCTTACCCACTCACTTTTTCTCTCTCTCTCTATCTCGCCTTCTCTCTCACTGGTCGCACACGCACACACGCACACCTCACTCCCCTCTCAGCGTTTTCCTCCAACACTTTTAACAAACCATCTCACTTGGTCGCATGTAGCTCTTTACAGTTTTTTTCTGTTACGGTTTTCAGTTTAAAGGTCCATTTATAACCTTTACACTACATAAACATGTTTTTAAGCACACCGCCCCATCCTTAGCGTAGATATAGATTTCAGCACCACGGTCAGCGTTAAGAAGTTCTGACAACCCCGTTTAGGTCCCTTTCCCTCCCGCTACCACTAATCAGATCGAACTACACTTGAACTACACGCTTTCTCTTCATCTTCGACCGATTGAAGTCGCAGCAATTGGCACCTGCGCTTCTGTCAAAGCGTTACACCGTAAATCTACTAATCTAATCTAAACTTTAGGGATATTGGGCTATTGGTTTGTATGGGAGATGGTGAGTTACGGTCGTTTCTGCCTGAGTTGTATTTTAATCCTTTAAATATGAGTACTCTTCTGTTATTAAATATTGCCTGAATCACGCGTTCACCTTCGACAAGGAGTTTAACTGAATGTGTTTTTTTTGGCTGTGCGGTAATTGCGATGTTTGAATAGCTAGAAGACGTTAACGTTTGATGAGTGATTTAGGTTTAAGAAGTATTCAAAATATTTTTTTTGAAATTCCACTCCTCAGCTATATTTTGTTAGATATACAACAATCAAGGAAGAATTTCTCACCAATGTAATGAAGTCTAGAATCGTAGCCTATATCAAAGTAAAACTTATCTCTGTGAGTGTTTGTGTGTGTAATAGACCTGAGTATTCCTGATGAAGAGACGAACCTGAATAGGACTAATCCTTGTAAAGAAATCACGGGAAAGAAAAGAAAAAACACAATGAAACTGACAGCTTGCATCTGTTCAGTGGCTCACTCTCATAAAAGAACAGCCATGGGGAAGCTGTGCTGTTACCGTCACTTTAACAAGCACAACAGTGTAACACAGCCAGTCTCTTCTCTGAAAGATCAGGATAAACACAATCTAACAGAGCCAGGCTTTTCTCTGAAAGATCAGGATGAACACAGTCTAACAAAGCCAGGTTTTTCTCTTAAAGATCAGGATGATCACAGTCTAACAGAACCAGGCTTTTCTCTGAAAGATCAGGATGAATCACAGTCTAACAGAGCCAGTGTTTGTGTGTACCTTTCTCAGTCAGCATATTTTTCCTTTGAGTGTAAAGGTTACAGAGGAAAAACACCCACAAAACAAAACAGTGAAATATTTGCTCAGTGTGTTCTTTTAAACAGTCACTATAGATAGAAAATGCTCTCCAGAAAAGTATACAAAACTGCATTTAGAACTGGAATCTCATTTGAGTGGGTGGGTGTGGCAGGCCAGTTCAGTGTGAAATTTCTTTTTTCAGTGATTATTGCACTTTTCATATGGGATTACCAAACAGGCAAGACACTGGCCCAGAGTGACACATCTTCAACTCATTAAGCTCAAACATATTTG
This sequence comes from Sternarchorhynchus goeldii, assembly GCA_028565775.1. Taxonomy (NCBI): domain Eukaryota; kingdom Metazoa; phylum Chordata; class Actinopteri; order Gymnotiformes; family Apteronotidae; genus Sternarchorhynchus; species Sternarchorhynchus goeldii. Next base: position 6,620,573 of record JAOXYF010000024.1, read on the forward strand.
GCTCTTTGTTGCTAAAATGGGTAATGAATTATGTAGTAGTGAATTTCGCAGAAGTGAATAGTAAATTTTGCAGCATTTGTGAACTAGCAGTAGGCCTACACAGACATTAAGTAATTACATAGTAACTGGGAGGGGAAGCAGGCAGAACATTTTGCTTCATAGGAATATTCCAGTATGTCAGCAACATGCTCCACACATTAGCACACATTCACTCCCTCACCCCTATAATACAGTCCATACACACATGATGAGAGACACATGTGAGAACGGGACATATGGTGTCCAGAGATATCTACCCCTTCCCCCCAACTGGGGTATGTGTTTCTTACTGGGCATTGGTATGGGAAAAGTGCAAAGATTTTACTGAGAGAATTAAGGTTTAGGCATGTGTGTGTGGTGTGTCCATGTGTGTTTGCATAGATTGGTGTCTGTGTGTGCGTGTGTGTGCGTGCGTGTGTGTGCGTGCGTGTGTGTGCGTGCGTGTGTGTATCTGCTGGGGGCAGCTGGCTAATAGTGCTGGAAGAATAGAAAGATGGATAGGTGGATGGAGAGATGGATGTAGGCTGGATGTCTCACCCTGGCCCAGTGGATGGATGCAAGGAGGGGAAGTAACAACTGACAGAGAATGAGTGTGAGGGAGAGAAGACAGGAATTAGGAAAGAGAAGCAACTAACACAGAGAAACCATGTTAGTTTAAAAGCTAAAGGAAAACTGGACAGAATCTATAGGGAAGGAAATACAAATTTATGGTTCTGCGTGAAAATATGATATGATTTGAGAGATATCTCAAATGTTCCATTCAGACCACACACCTCACACTGCACTGCACACTACAGAGTGATAAGGGTAGAGCTTTCTGTTTATACTACTGAATAGTACTATAGTAACACTATACTCAGTGCAAAATATGGCATGCACAAACATTACATTACAAATTGTATGCGTGTATGTGTGTGTATGTACATGTGTGTATATGAGCTTTTAATGTGGATCATGGCCTTAGATGTGTGTGTGTGTGTGGGGGGGGCTTGGATCTTGGATCATGTGTATTGATCTCTGTTGTGACAGACTGACTGATGGAAGACCCTTTTACATCTTAATTCAGCTTAGGTACTAAATCAATGAAAATACCTCCTGTCATGCTAGGGCATGATACACAACCTTTTACCAAATGCAAATTCACGCACAAACATGTGACTGCAGTCACGCACTCACACAAACACACACACTCATCCAAGCATGCACACACACACACACACACACACACACACACACACACACAGATGTTTAACATATGGTACAAACAACATGGCGCATATGTGTTCTTCTTAGAGTCCAGATTTCACATGAATATTTAATGTTTTGGCCTTTTCTGCTGTAACTGGTCTTGTACTGCTTGGTAAACTAATTCTCTCTGCTTATTCTGTCTCTTCCTCTCTTTCTTGAGGGAGCAGTAGTGTAAACGATGTGGCACAGAAAACAAATATCAAGTCACAATTCATATTCCAATCATTAAAAAAAAATGAAACGCAACACCATTATGATGATATGGCTACAGAGCACACAGATTGCTCAAACGGATCGTTAGCCTTTTCAGCTCAGTTTGAAAGAGGCTTGGAGCTGGTGTTGGTGAGGGGATACAACAGGGAGGAGCTGAGGTTCTCCAGCCACAGCTGGGGAGAGTGACCCCCAGCGCTGGACGGCACCCATTAATGCACCAGGGAAGGCCAGCTGCAGCTCATCAGCAGAGGACACCTGAGCTCAGCCCTCAGGGCTACACACACACACACACACACGCAGACACAGCCACAGATACACCCCGCATGCAAGAACTAGTGCAGAAGACAACATGACAGCAAGAATGAATGAGACATATACTGGAAGAGGCAGAGAGAGTGAGAATGTGAGAAGGTATGTGTGGGAAGGAGCAGCAGAGACAGCTATTTTCTTCTCTCTAGTCCTCTCTTGAGGAGGGTGAGTTCAGGTCAGAAGCCTCTTCCTTCCTGTAGCGGTGGACTCAGGTGGAGATCAGCTGAGCTGAGGAGGCGTGTGTGTGTGTGTGTGTGCGTGTCATGGTGATGATGAGTGCCAGTATAAGGTTGTGTGCCACGGGCCAATGCTGCACCTGCGAGAGACCCCCAGAGAGATGTGTGTGTGTGTGTGTGTGCGTGTGCATGTGTGCATGTCTGTGTGTATGTGTGCTTTTATAAGTAATTTGTAAAAAGAAATTGTCAAAAATATACCAATATATGATGCATGGTAACAGTAGGTTTTAAGTGGGCAGGGGGTCCTTTTCTGTGTGTGTTTGTGCCTGCCTCTGTATGTGTGTGTGCGTGTGTGAGTGTGTGTGTGTGTTTGTGTGAAGAGGGAGTTACTGGTCAATGCTTTCTACCATAAACAATATTTGAGGTGTAAATAACCAAGACAAAGAGAGAACTAGAATATCTCCCTTTCTATTTCTCACACTCTATTTCTCAGCAAGATACTACAGGTAATATAATGTGACAGGATGGAATCCACAAATTATATCACTACTCTGAGAGTGTGTGTGTGTGTGCGTGTTTGTGTGTTCATGTTAATGAAATTATAGAGCAGAGGTTATAGATATATTTTGTAGGAACTTAGACCTGTGTACTTGCTTTCCGTCTCTCTATCATACACACATACACACACACACACACATGTAAATCATGTGTCTGTAATCTTTCTTTCTTGCAGTCTCCATAGAGTTTATAGGCCATCTGTTTTTCTCTTGCTTTGTTATTGTCTCTTCCCCTCCTCCTTTCTAAGGGTGGCATTCTCGCTTTTTGGAAGACATTTAAACTTGTCACCTATTAAGACCCTTTCAGATTAAGACCCTTTCAGATTAACATGTTGATCATGATGTATTATTTGTTAGAGTATTGACATACAACTTTACACTCTGACTGAACTAATTATGCTCCTGAGACTAAAATGTGAAAGTCTTTATTCTAAGATAGAGACATCCTGTTTAAAGATTTTGAATGCATGAAGCATTGGAAAAATCTCCCTACCCAGACAACTGTCCATCAAGTGTAACCTCAGTACCACAGACAGCAACATGGAAGTCATTTCCAAACTGAATGCTGGTAAACAAAATTGTATTCAGGACCATGGATAGCACTCAATAACTCCTAGTCTTAAGTAAAAGGCAATACTTTATAAAGGTATGGTGTCCTTGCTGTTTAATTTTTTTTAATCCATCAAATGAATCTAAGTTTATTATGATCTACTATTTATCATTGTGACTATCATTTATTATGATGCTATACATTATTAGCGGTTAGTTATCACCTGCATCCTATGTTGTTGGTGTGTTGAATTCAGAAGATCAGCTCTATCAACACAACTCCCTCTCTGTAATTCACATCATATATCATTTCCATCATATCTGTCAGATGTTTGTGTGTGTGTGTGTGTGTGAAAGAGAGAGACATGAATGAAATAGACACATGGGTATGAGAAGCTGGTGTTTGTCCTGAGGAGCTCTGTCATTGTTACTCAGCTGCCAATACACCAATAGACTCTCTCTCTCTCTCTCTCTCTCTCTCTCTCTCTCTCTCTCTCTCTCTCGGTCCCGCCCCACCAGAAAAAAAAAATAAACCCCAGACCACACACAGACCACCATAGCCAATTCCTAATGAAAAGTGACAGGCCCCTTGATGATGGATTTTTCCTTTAAATTAGCTTCTCTCTCTCATTTCATCATACTCTGGCTTTCATTGCATTAATGTGCCAATGACAATATGCTGCTTGTGTGTGTACTGTCTAGATGAGTTGAGTAAAGTCTCATTCTTTGGCTCATTGCATTTTAAAATGTTCTGTTTCCAAGAATATGTATCTTTGCATTTAGTCAGGGCTCTAATTCCAGTAAGGCAACACACACAAATCTTTTTTCCTGTTGAAATGTCCTTGGGGAAGTAACTTAGCATCTTCAAACTATATGCTGCAATCTAATGTGAGTGTGTGTGTGTGTTTGTGTGTGTGTGTGTGTGTGTGTTTGTGTGTGTGTGTGTGTGTGTTTGTGTGTGTGTGTGTGTGTGTGTGTGGGAGTGCCTGGTCTTCAGTATCGGGGCTCAGGTGTGTGGTTGTAAATTGTTTATTTTGTACTCTAGTTCGGTTTGTTCTGCTGGACTGAACACAGATCCATCAGCATCAAATATTCACAACCTTGTTCTATCTCCGACCTCTTTATCCATCTCTCTCATCCCTAAACCCCCCTGCCTCCTGTAGCCCCACCTCCAACCTCCTGTACCCTCCTGTAGCCCCACCTCCAACCTCCTGTACCCTCCTGTAGCCCCACCTCCAACCTCCTGTACCCTCCTGTAGCCC
>JAOXYF010000024.1:6642347-6690212 GCA_028565775.1 Sternarchorhynchus goeldii
TGCTAGTTACTATACTATCAGCTCTTGCTTTCGCTTATGGTATAGCTTGTCCCGGTGTCAGCGAGGATTTATTTTATTACATTTATTTTTATTACATTTCTACAACAAACTGGATGATGCAAACAGAGGAGCTGGCAAGAACAGGATAAGGGCAGGCGAATACTGAATGTGTTAGTTAGCTAGCTATGTAACCATGGAACAAAGTTTGCTAGCACGCTTTCTTGCTAGTCGAGAGGCATGGCTGTCCATGAATGATATGTAGCCGAAACTGCCTTTGATTTTGGAGACCGCGGGAAACGGCGAGGTTGAGATTGACCTAAACAGTTTACCCCACGACCAGTGCAGGAGCTTGACCGCGGCTGCAATGTTAGCTCCATTATCCGTAGTTATGGCGGAGAGTTTATTCTCATCCAATTGCCATTCTTGGAGCACATCTTCAAGCGCATCAGCAATGTTGCTAGTGGTGTGTAATCTCCAGGCAGGTGTGATGAAGTGGGCTGTCAAACCACATATCGTTTGTCAACGAATAACTGTCTGCCTTCGACATCAGCACCTGAACATCTTGTCGAACTTTGTTCAAGAATTGAACAATTGCTGTTTTAGAAAAGAATGTCCCGCCAGGTAATTCGTACTGAATCATTTTTTTGAATGACGTTTTTTCCACTGTATGGAATGATACCATTTCTTTAGCAAGATGTATTGAAAGGTGCTTAGTTTTATGATAAGAATACATGTTTGATGTGTTTCCATCTTTGGCAGAGACTTGTTGTAGGCAGATCTTGTATACTGGTTCATCTAGGTTTACTGGCTCTCCCTTTTCATTTGGAACAAATCCAAAATGCTGCCAAACTGCAGCAGTGGTGTTTTTCTTTGGAACTAGCTGGCTTAACTCATAGCTAACACATTATATAATGTTACCACATTATATTAACATCATAGCGCGAGTTGATGTGGCTTCTTGTTTTTTCTCTCAGCATGACCTCCTCAGTGAGAACCCCCATAACCAACCAGTGAGAACCCCCATAACCAATCAGTGAGCTCCACCTGCTTACCTGCGCTATTTTGTTATGGATGTACAGAATGTCTCAAATGCCCTATTTTTCAAAGTACAGATTTGGCAGGTTGCGTCATGTTACGTGCTTAATATACCGTCACCATTTTACAATACCGTCACCATATTTAAATACCGTGGTATACCGAAATACTGTCATACCGCCCAACCCTGACTTGTATAAACCATACAGCTGGTCACAGTCCTGGAATTACTGATACACAATCCCAGATAAATGAGAGAATCTAGACAGCCACCGATTCAATGTTAGTTTTGTTTAGTTTGATTGTGTTTGTCCCACCTTTTAACAAAACACCAGTTGATAGAATTATTTGCAAGATTGGGAAATGCCAAGAATGGCATCCAGAAGAGTTATGTAGCCACAAGCCGTTTTGTGAGAGGGGCACAACTGCAGGAGGGTTGTTGCTGTTTAGACAAAGGATGACTCTCTTATTCTGCACATACAAAAGCCATGTGAACTTTCTGGATGTGCTGAATTCCTTGCATCGTGCAGAATATGCACTTAATGTAGAAGACTTCATGGTTTCCTACCACTCGTATTATGATGTATTAGCAAGCTAAGCTACCCTGTGCTGCATGTAGTAGTTTATTGCTTCAGCACCTTCAGATTTCTTCTGCATTTCCAGTATGAGGTGGTGGGGGGGAATAGCTGTAATAAGCAGCTTTGAAATAATTTTGAATAGGAAAAGTTAATGTATTCTTCTTTGTTATTTTAATCTTAATTTTATTAGAAAAGGCACAGGAGTATCTGTGTAATGCAGTGAGAACACCACCTGTTTACTTTCTCCCATTTAAGTCTGCAGTCACATGTCCAGTTGCAGTGATACTATATGTTGGAGTATTATGTTTCTTTGATTTGAACACCAAATCTTCTGTTATGTCAACAGGACATTCAGAGAAACCACACTAGTTTCTGACTAGCCTTCCACCGCTTTCCATTATTGGTGTTGAAATAGAAAGCACCTTGGGTACAAAGGTTGGGTCAGCTGTGCTCCAGGAAATGCCACGTTGTTCTGAATTGCTGAGTATTTCTTGCAGACCACTGGTAGGTTTTATATGGACTCATTTGGACATTTTCTAAAATGAGTTTTATTTTACCTTTTACCTTAACTAACGTGGAAAGTAGGTAATGGAAATGATGAGCAGAAATGGTCCAGGTCACGAGTCATAAGCAGCAGTTTTTTGGCCTGACTTGAGCAGACTCGATAAAGTGGGAGCTAAATAACGGCCCTGAATTTCTCTGCTCTTATTTTGCTGTTTCCACTAGATTGTGCGGAATGTCACGGATCCAGGAAGTTTTCTGTAGACTGTTACAGATACACAGACCGGAGCTCATGTTTCTGGCTCCTGCTGCAGAATGATGGTTCATGTCTATAAGCCTCTCCCTGTTCGGCTCTTCTGTCTGAGATGGTGCATACTGGATTTACAATGTTCTGGCATGTTTTAAAGGTACCCTCCTACTTTCTCTGCTGTTCCAGATGGTCTCTTCATGACTTTACAGTGTAGAAAAAAAAATTGGAGTTTATTCATCCCTTTGTTCTGTGTCCACTAGTGGGGTCCTGAAGCACTGGCCATATTGTGGTCAGAACAGTTTGTTTTGCTCAGCTGAAAGTCAGTAGCCTTGACATTGTCAGTGATAATGGCAGGTGATTAAGTTCGTGTCTAATGACATGGTTTTCGTGTCTTTGGCAGTCATTGGCTCATCGTGCTACCACTCTTTAAGTCCTCCGGGCTTGTGGAACTCGCGTTCCGTGACATGATGTCACTGGAATAATGTGTCCTCCTCTCTGTACCGAGCGCCCTCATTCTGGGGCGAGTGCTGTTTTGTCATGTGACTTTCCAGAACGTTTTTGGAATGGTAGGGTGGAGTTCTCAGAAAGCTGGATTTATTTGTGTTCATTCTACATTATTTGTATTTTGTTGGCAAGGTATCTATAGTTATGTGTCGAAGGTGAGTGCGTTTGTGCACGAAATGCATACAATGGTCATGTAATTAGGGGCGGTGATCTAGCACATACCTGAGCTAATGTGGCGTGACTGTAGAGTGGAGCTGGAGCTCTCGCATCGTCATATTCCTGTGGCCAATGAGAGAACCTTTTGAGGACAAGGTGAAGCGATTTGGGGCAGCAGAAAAGCTTTGATCAGCAAAGGTGGAGGATGTGGTGTATCCACTGTGTGGGAGGGTGGGTGTTCCTCCCTCTCTACTAACTGATTCTGCTGCTGCTTGTTGGTGTGCAGTCATCACCGACACTCTCTCTCTCTCTCTCTCTCACTCACTCACTCTCTCTCTCTCCCTTCCTTTCTCCCCCCACCCCAGGTATGGAGTGGTGTCGACTGCAGACTGGATGACATTGCTGACCAGTCTCCATCCCACCTACTGACTGCCAGGTTGCCGTGACGACCCCCGGCGTCACTGCAGGCGGCAGCAGGATCGCGTCCTGTTCTTTATGCCTTGGCCCCTCCCCTTCTCTCTAGTGCGTCTGTGCCCTTGCTCCCTTGTTGGCTCTTTTATTCTAGCCCGGGCTTTCCCTTCCCCTCTCTCCCTCTCCTCTCCTCTCCTCTCCTCTCTTCCTCCTCCTCTCTTCCCTTCCTCTAACCTCCTCCCTCTGTCCTCTGGTGACCCTCGCCTCATGAACTGTGACTCCAGGCCAGGAAGATGAGTTGGCTTAGTCGCATAACTCCTAGAGGCACGGACGGACGGACCAATCGGAGCACAGCCCCGGCTGGCCCGTGCACGGCCGACCCCGAGACATGTTTGATGGTGTTCGAGAATCACTGGAGACAGGTGAGAACACGCACACACACACACACACTCACTGTGTGTTACTGAGTAAAGTGCTGACTGCTTGCAGCGAGAGCAAATCAATACTCCCTCACACAGGTTTTGAACAGCTACAGATCGATGTGAGGTTGTGCTCCTGGCCAGAGACTAGCCCATGTATTCGTGCCAGCTTCTGTTTCAGTGTATCGGTAATTCGATCCACGCTGGATCGACGTGGTGTGAAGGGGGAGCATGCATTGTTTTTCCTCTTCATACGTGAGACCCTGTCCATGGTTCTGCAGCACGTTGCACTGAAATGCTCATTGCCACTGACAGGGAAGGAGTGGTTGCTCTTATGCGTGTGTGCGTTGTGTCTCTCAGAAAGCAAAACCCGTGTCAGACATTTGGCCTCCCTCTCTTTCTCTGACTGCCTCACTTCTCTCACATGCACCCACACACAAACAGGTGTCGTGGGTACTGGAGCAGAGGGACTCGGTGGCTGGTGGAGCGGATGATCTGACAGCAGTGAGGAATCACACAGATCAGATGTTGTGCCTGCTGGCAGAAGAGAGACCAGCAGAGGGCAACGGTGATCCACCAGGTTTAAAATAACTTCACTTCAATATGGCAAATATCTTGTGTTAACGAAACTATGCGTGTTTGTGACTAATTAAACATTATACGAAGGGTCTTCTGAGGTCTTTTTAAAGAATGTCACTTATCCAAAATCATCAAATTTTGAAAAATATTTCCAAGATAAACATTTTATCACAATTTTTGTGAACACAAACCCTCTTTCAGATTAAACTTTCAGATTACTGCAGGAACCTGAATCACATCCTTAATTTCTGGTTGTTTTTTTTTTTTTTTTTTTTTTCCCCCATTCCCAAATTTTTTTGGGGCGGGGTGTCTAGAATTAAAAATGCATTTAAAGCAAGTAACCTTTAGGTTATCAGTGAAGTGTTTTCCAGCCAGCAGAAGCTTTAAGCAGCTTTAACCCCCCCTTGGACTTGCCCTGATGTGACATCTTTCCCCCCTGCAGCCATGGGACCCATCCTGGAGCTGGTGGTGTCCGAGAACATCCTGCAGAGGCTGGTGCAGTGGCACGTGCGGCGCGGCCTGGACCCCGACAGCCAGGCGGCGCTGCTGAAGCTGTTCGAGATGCTGATTGGCCAGTCGCAGCAGCCGCTGCTGCAGCACAGTGCCGTGCTGCAGCCGCTGCTCGGCCTGCTGGGAGCCTGCGCCGACCCGCAACTTGGTTGTCCGCCCAGCCTGGAAGCTAGCCTCGTCCTGCTGCTCAACCAGGTCAGGCTGTCCGACCTGGCTCTTAGGCCAAAGCTGGTTTTTGTTTGTTTGTTTTTGTGTGTGTGGGGTTTCTTCTATTTATTAATTAATTTATTTATTTACTTATTACCAAGACGAATAGTGTTAACTTTAAGCTCAGGCTTCTGTCTTGAGGCAGGACTTTATTTAAAGCACCTGATTCCCTCTGTTGGATGCAAATGTGCATGATTGTTGTTTTGTGTTTGTTTTTTGTTTTGTTTGTGTGCGTCTGGGCGCCTGAAGGTGTGCGTGTGCATGTCGAGGCAGCCAGCCGTGCTGGAGCTGCTCTTCAGGTGTGGAGCAGTGCAGCAGGGCCCCACTAACCTGCTCATCTTCTCTCTGCTGGTGCCCTTCATCCACCGAGATGGCGGTCTGGGCCAACAGGCCCGGGATGCCCTGCTCCTCGTCATGGCAACGTCCGCCAGCAACCATGCTGTAGCTCAATACATCACAGAGAACTCCTACTTCTGCCCAGTAAGAGTACTCTTTGTGCGTGTGTGTGTATGAGAGAGAGAGTGTGTTTTTAAACAATTTTTTTATGTACTCTACATTATATTGCAATAAAAATTTATTCTTTATTGTCCATTTTGTACTCCTGTGTAAAACAGATTATATATTTGAAATGCAGGTAGCATCAATGCTTCAATCAGTATATAATTTGCTAATGGTATAAGTTTATATTCCTAAAATGACCATATGCCAGATACCACAGCAGTGAACTGGGTGTGCTGCTCTCTAACGCCTCCCTCGTCCCCTCCCACAGGTGCTGGCCACAGGGCTGAGCGCGCTCTACTCCTCTCTGCCGCGGAAGATCGAGGTGCGTGGCGACGACTGGCATGCCTTGCGCAGGGAGGACTGGATGGGCGTGTCCTCTCTGGTGCTGTTCATGAACAGCCTGGAGTTCTGTAACGCGGTGGTGCAGGTGGTGCACCCGCTGGTGCGCTGCCAGCTCCTCGACTACCTCCACAATGGATTCCTGGTGCCCGTCATGGGTCCAGCCCTCCACAAGGTGAGCCGGCCGGAACCTTCTGGTACTGGGTGTCCAGCCTTCTGACCTGCTTTTTGTGTTTTAATTGTTGTATAACCTGGATATGTAGGGTTTATGGGACTGAGTATAGTGAAAGACAGGCCATTGCAATACTGTAATATGCTTTAGAATGTTTTTCCTTAATCACCCGGACTGTTGTCCACTCCAGTTGACTCTCACCCTTCCTCCCTCTCTCCAGTCGTCTGTGGATGAAATGATCACGAGCACGGCCTACTTGGACCTGTTCCTGCGCTCCGTCACAGAGAAGTCCCTCATCAAGACCTTCCTCCGCTTCATCCTGCTGCATCGCCACGACAACGACACAATCCTCGACACGCTTCTAACGCGCATCAGCAGCAACTCGCGGGTCAGTCTGAGGGCAGTGGCCCCGCCCCCTCTTCCTGGTCTATCAGTCTGAGGGCAGTGGCCCCGCCCCCTCTTCCTGGTCTATCAGTCTGAGGGAAACGACCCCTCCCCGTTCCTCCTTTTTCCATGGGTCAGTAAGTTTAAATGGCCCCGCCTCATCACCCTCCCCCCTGCAGGAGAGGGATCCTGTAGCCGTTAGATGAGTCTGTCCCTCGTACAGCAGTGTTTGTTTAGCTGTGGAGAAGAGGCTGTGGTTTCATGTAGTTCTTATGGGTGGCTGTGTGTAGTAACTCTCTTCGCTTGTATCGCTCTGTAGCTGTGCATGGTCTCTCTCAGTCTCTTCAAGACTTTGCTCTCCTTCAACTGTGAAGACCTCATGCTCCAGCTCGTCCTCAGGTGTGTGTGCCTGTGTCAGACATGTTGGCCCTCAGGCTGTGGAAAGTCCTCCGTGAGGCACCATTTGCCCTAAAGTTACCCCTTCATCGCAGGTATCTGCTGCCCTGTACGCACGTGATGCTGAGTCAGCGCCGTGCGGTGAAGGAGATCGACCTCTATGGTAAATCCGCTGACAAGTTCCTGTCTCTCATCCCCGAGTGCTGCCGAATCGCCACAGCAGCCTCTAGTGACCGGGAGGAGGAGCCTGCCTTCTGGGGCAAGGGTGTGTATTACTACCAGCTGAGAGGTTTTTTCTGCAGTTTGCTTCCCCTTTAGTTGGTTTTGTGTATGAATGTGTGTTGTGACGTTTTGGTCAAACCGGTCATCTGTTCTTCTGTCGTCTTTTCTGCGCAGTGTTGGGCAGCCCTACTTCAGAGTCTCCGATTCACGCCAAACCCAGCACCCCGTCTCGCTTGGCTCTGTTTATTCGACAGCAGAGTGCCGGAGTCACGGGCCCCCCACCCTCAGCCCCCGGGCCGGACAACGCCCCCTCCTCGCCCCGCGGTGGCGGCTTCGCTCCCCCGCCCCCCAGTAGCCCCAAGCACCAGCCGCCAGACGCTTCCGAAGCCGAATGCGGTTACCTGGAGTACCTGCGCGACGCTCGGCGGGGCATCGAGCTCTGCTCCTGGGCCTGCCGGGACTGGTCAGCCCCTTACGATGGTGACAGTCCATCTCCAAGCTCCGCCCCGCCCCCGCCACTGCCGCCCACCGCCAACCCGTCTCTCAACATGGTGCCCGAGCACTTCTCCGCGCAGCGTAACGTACTTGCCGATCCCGGCCAGCAGAGGGCGGCGGTGGTGGCGGCGGCGCGGGCCGAGTGGAGCAACTCGGACCGCAACAGTGGCGAGTGGGACATCACCATCAGCAAGAACTGCATCAGCCTCACCCCCCGCAGCAAGAAACGAAGCCTGCTGCCTAGCTCCGCCCCTCCGCAGCCGTCGCCGTCGGTCTCCGAGGCGACATCGGCGCAGGCCGAGCCTGCCGGTCCACACCCCCACGTGGTCCCCCGTCAAGCAATCTACAATGGAACCGGCCAGGCGGGCGAGTGCACGGACGCTCCTGACGGGGGGATGGAAGTGAAGAAGGTAAAGAGAGACGCTGACGCCAGTGTGGGATTAGAGGAAACTGGGCCCAGTGGGCGCGTGGGTGTGGGTTCTACTGAATCCACTCTTCCCTTACAGGGAGGGTTCAGCGACTTCCATGGTAGCTCGGCGATGAAACCGGCTCCTTCTCAGGTGAAGTCCAGTGTGCTTCCGCAAGCACAGACAAGCCCGCCGACCCTTCAGCCCTCCAGCCAAGCGTGGACCCGCAGGTGTCCCCCAGCCTCGAAATCGAGCGAATTGCCCGTGGTGGCGGACAGCAGCCGGGGTCTAGAGTCTGTCGAGAGCCTGATTGAGGAGCTGCTGAAGCAGGCGCCGTCCGAGCCCGACCGGTCCGAACACGGAGACTCCAACGGCCACGGCATCAGCATCGAGGCTTTCCACCAGGAGCTCCGAGAGCTGGAGGAACGCGTGAAGGCGAGGAGGTCTTACTCGCAGAGCATCGAGGAGCTCGGCCAGGATCCCTCGCCCGCCTCCCCTGGGCCACGCCGGTCGGATGAGGAGTGTCCCCAGCAGGAGGCCGATCAGGGAGCGGGAGAGTCGAAGCCTGCCGGCTCCACGGGGATATCCAGCCCGGTTCGGCCCCTCGCTCAGCCTCTTGCCCAGCCCTACATAGGTAAGAGTTCCGGACGTCCGGCCATGGAAAAAGAGGCCGTCTTTGAGAAGATAACCCTTCTGCTGCTTGCGCTGTGTCTGCAGGTCCTTTCATGACAGTGCTATTTTCCAAGCTGGAGTGCATGGTACAGAATTCCCTGTATGTGAACATCCTGCTGACGGGCATCGTGTTCCAGCTGGCATGCTACCCTCAGCCTCTCCTCCGCTCCTTCCTCCTCAACACTAATATGGTGTTCCAGCCCAGCGTTAAGTCGCTCTTGCAGGTAGAGGCTTCACAGAGCTGCTCTATTTAGCCACACAGCATGACACAGCTCCACACAGTAAAAACACTGCGCAATCTGGCACTGGAGCCACTCAGAGCCAAGAATGGACATCACTGGTCGTTGTGGATAAATCCAGTTTATCAGTTTGTTGTATTGGTAGCTAGTTATTAGTTTAGCTGAGTGTAACAAAAACTAGAACTTATTGAACAGATTTCTTGTTGTTGTTTAAACACGAGACAGAGCTTGACTAAAAATAAAATTAAACATGAGACAGAGCATGACTAAAAATAAAATTGGCTTCCAAAGTTTCTTGAATAACATCTAAACTTAAGACCTCTCTCATGCCATGGTGCTTTTGGAAATCGTTATCGGACTATTTCAGATTACTGTCCTGTACTTGTGAAACGCTGGCTGTGCTTCATAGGCTGTATGGCTTTACCCAGTTAACTGGCAGCATCTCTATTCACTTATATTTTAATGTTTAGTTTTATCCGTCTACTATTTATTTTGTTGCCCCCTAGTGGATGCTGCATTTATTTTTCACCCATTTAAAAATCATTTGTCTTTTTTTTTTTTCCCCTTGGCATCAGTGTAGAATTTTGACTGAAATCCTTTTTTTTTAAGTAAAAACAGCACTGCTGCATTTTGTCCATCAGAAAGTTTGTCCGGCCTGATGTTTGAGTCTGTTGTACGCTGCCCTGCGTCCAGCTGCTGTAGTCTGATTTGAGTCTGTTGTACGCTGCCCTGCGTCCAGCTGCTGAAATCTGAAGGCACCTGGTCACCACCATCTCCTTGCTGTTCCTCAGGTGCTTGGATCCGTGAAGAACCGCATCGAGGCGTTTGCTGCCGTGCACGAGGACTTCCCCACCATGCTGAGGAGGGCTCGCCGCTTCCTGGTGGCACGAGGAAAACTGGACTGGACCGAATCGGCTGTGGGGGTTCCACCTCTCCGCCGGTCAGACTCCCTGGGTCAGTTAGAGGAGATAAAGCGTGTGTGTGTGTCTTTATCTATGCGCACATGTATACAGGCTGGTTTAATGCCTACTCTGTTGTAATTGTCATGCTTGGCTCATCAGTTGAGTCACGCTGCTCCATGCTGTAGGGACTGATGAGTCATTTCCATCCAGTGACCATCAGTTACTATCAGTCTTTTGTTTGCTCCATCACACATGCGCGCGCAGGGAAGCAGGTTTTCGCGGCATGTGATGTGTGGAAGCATTACTTGTCCGCTTCAGCACCACTCTTCTCCTCTTGTGTCAGCCTTTGTCCTCTCTCTCTTTCTCTCTTTCTCTCTCTATCTGTCTCCCTCTCTCACAGTGAGGAGTCGGAAGCCCTCTCTGGGTGACCTGATCCTGAGACACACCAGCAGCCCCACGCGGGCCCGCCACGCCGCTCAGGCCGCATTGGCGCACGTGCGAGACGGCGGCCAGTCCCTGCACAGTGCGCTCTTTCGGGGAGTGGTGGCCGGCGGAGTGTCCAGCCTGGAGAAGCAGGCGGAGGCGCTGCGAGTGAAGAACACCGTTTACTGTGCCGTCATCTTCTCCGAGTTCCTCAAAGAGCTGGCGGCTCTGGCGCAGGAGCACGCGGTGGCCATGCCCTTTCCGCCCAGCCAGGGCACGGAGGAGTGAGGGTGCCAGGGGCGTGAGGGGGGCAGGCGGACGGTATAGGCTGGGCCCGCCCGGCCCCTGTGCCCGCTGTTTTGGCACAGAGCATGATCATCAAGTGACTTAACGCCCATTCTGATTTTGTTCCTCTTTCTTTTGTTCTTTAGAGGATCAATGATTGGTTTGTGTACTTGAGGAGAAAGGAAGTGTGTGTGAGGAGACTGATGTTTATAATCTCCATGTTTATAGTGGTTTTTATTTTTTAATTTTTTTTTATGAACATATGTAAAATGGTTATTGGCAAAGCTTTAGAAAATTGCATTTAAGTCTTGTATATAGTCTATATAAAATATATGTGTATATTGTTTTTACTCTGTACACTCAGAGCAGCCTGTATGCTTTAACATGGAGGTTTAGCTGCACACAAGCACTCCCGAAAGGAAAGGTGCACATTCAACTGCTTATTGATTTTTTACACGAGCGGCAAAATGCTGTGAACCCCAGACCCCTCGACCCGCAGCCCTCTGGCTGTTTGGGGTTTTGGTGTGGGTTTTTTTTTTTGTTGTTGTTGTTATCGTAGCTGCATTTAGGAATTCTACACAATCTCTTTACAGGTGCAGTCAAAGTGTCACAACACTCGCAGGTTTATGGTACATTTGTGTTTTATATGTGGAAATTATTTTCATAATTTCATAATAATCTCATCCTTTTGGTGAGACTCGAGCCCTAATCGCTTTCACATGAACATGATCTGAGTGTGGGTCACCAAGACGAGGTGTCTGGGATAAATGGCCACATGCCAGAATGTGAAAAATCAGTATTTAGTTTGTGATGCAGTTTCCTTTTAAGCATCAGTAATGTTCCAGAGTTGTGCCCAAGCAGAAGTCATTTTTAAATCAACATGAGCATTTTGCATAGAAAAATCACTTACAAAAGCAGCGATGAGAACTGGCCTGTTAGCTTTTGTCAGTCACACGGTGACCCATCTTTGGGTTTTTTTTGTATACGCTGCCAGAGTCTGAGTTTACATAAGGATTTTGGGATTTTGGTCTCGTCAATCTGGTAAAACGCACACAGTAGATAAGAATTTTGGTCCCACCGTGTGTTTCAAACAGCTCGAGGGGCATATTGTGCTGTGTGGCCTGGTTTTAAGGACGGACAATCCAAGGCACTGTAGATGTGTGTGCCAAGTGTGGCCTTCCTGAAGAACTGGAGAAGTTAGTGGGCGGAGTGAAAGACGGATTTGGCCAATCAGTGTCCGTTATCTAAAGACAACAAATCTGGCAACATCTGACCTCAGAGTCCAACCCTAACCCAGTACCAGAGAGGGTGGGCTAAAGGAGTGGGTTATGGTTTGCCTCACCTCTTCGCCACACCCAGAGAAGCCACATTAGGGATTAGAACTCTCCAAATATTTTTGTTTCTTTTGATGTCTTGAAAACGAGTCACTCCGTGTGGCAGTAGAGTGTCGCCTGTGTTTGGGGGGAAAAGCAACGGTACTTCCCAGGCCCTTTGTGTCCTCCATCGCAGTCAGTGGACACGTCAGGGCAGTTTCTCTCTGCTGCTGGCAGTGGTTTCGTGAACAACGAGGCCGTCTGATTTCGGATCAGTTTCTAGCCTCTGTATGGGCCGTGCCAGGTTCGTGTGAACAGAAGCCATCTCAGTGTTTCAGGAGGCAGTGGAGCAGGGCACGCAAAAACAGAACATGCTTCAGTATGGGAGGAGAGGATGCTGTCTCCTCACTGCGCTTCAGTTCAGGTTTTGTTGTTGTTAATTGCCAAGACACTTTTGGCACTTTAGTGTTCATTGAGGAGGGACTGCATATGTGAGTGTGTGTGTGTTTGATCTAGCATTCTTTTTTGTTGTTGATTTATACCTATTGCATTTTAATTTTGAGATAATAAGTTGTCAGTAAATTTGCTATTAATTTTTCCCCTATTCATTCATAGCCAATAGAGATAATACCTCATACAGTTCACCTGCCTACCTTATTTCTGTAAGCTAGTTTGAATGTGCATTATTTTGTAAACCAAATCATATGACCATGTAATTGTTCCAGTGAGTGAAAAGGTGACAATTCTGTCTTTTCCTTGAAAATTCAATCATGTCATTTACATTGATAGGTAAAATGATCAAAATGGCCGAAAGGGGGAAAAGCTGATTTCATGCAGAACTGTAAGTGTAAAGGCTATTCTTTTGTTGCTGTCATACGTCCGTCGGGCTGCTCTGGGAGAGCAGTCCGTCTCTGCTCTGTACTGAGCGTCGCGTGCCTTGTCATTGGACAGACAGGAGTTTGATTTGCAGGCTTTCACTCAGATACACCATAATGTCAGGTTTTGTACTCAAGTATTCCGCTTGTGCGGAATATAAACATATCTACACGTACGTAGTGTAAAAACAGCTCATCTTGAAGCACCACAGGTTTTTGCCAAGAGTTTCTTTGTACCATCTGAACAAAAGCTTAAAGGTGATCCGAGTAGGAGTGCAATTCAGTCTGGTCTCCCATGGAACGCAGGAGCTAGAAGCTTCATACTTTTAATCTTTGAGAGTGGTGTTATTCCACTAATGGTTTGAGTTGTGAAAGGGGGGAGACATGACTGAGTAGATGTTATAGGAACATTAGCAGGAGAGGTGGTGCTAACTGCTCGTAAGCAGTTTACAGGCCACAGATGATTTGGTGATATTTTACTGATTCCTACCTGTAAAATGCATAAACGGCACATTTAGAAAAACTGTAGGTCTATTTACACCAGTGAGTGTGTCATCCTCTGCTTATGCTTGTGAGAGTACAACTGTACTATGCTGTCCATATTCAAGAACTGATTTTCTTTCTTTTTTTTTTTTTAATTCATGAAGTGTTGAATGGAAATTTATGCATAGGGAATATATTTGTTTACAGTCAGACTTTGGGAGCTTTGTGTGCGTGTGAGTGAGTGTGTATGTCTGTAAGAACCTATAAAAGATTTTCATGTTTGAATTTTTTTCTTGCCTTTTTTTCTTTTACTGAATGGAATGATGATGAAGATGATGATGATGATGATAATTGTATTTGAGGCTCATTATCTATGCAAATCTGCTCCTGTCCTTCATCTGAGGCTGCAGCGGTTCAGTGTTTGAGAACACACTACCACTTCAACCACCACCCCCCCCCCACCCCTTCTCTTCAATAATTCACAAGACTGTATAGAAACACATGCAAAATGATGAATGTGCCAGAAATATTTTTCTATAATTAAAATACTGAGGAGTACAGCTGATGTGAATGAGGGGGGAATCTGGATAAATGTTGGGTAAAACCTGTAAAACACTAAAGGGAATTTGTTTTTATTAATTTATAAATGCTTCACCTAGCAATACCTATGATGTCTTGGTCTTCATTTAAGCATGTTTTGGTTGTGCCTGTTATTGTTGACTGCGTTTTGTCTTTAAATGGACTTGTTTACTTTGTTTGAAAGTGTCAGACTCCTTTACAACTCGAAACATTGACGTTATTATCTGAGGTCATCTACCATGATCGTGTGCAATCCAGCACTTTGTTCCACTTAAAATGTTTTGCAGTGAATGCAGCCCATCTCCCATCTCCCATCCTGTTAATGGAAATGCTGTCGATTCCCTTTTTATTTATTTATTTATTTTGTTCCATCTTCATCCGTCAAGGCCCTTTCCAACCCCCTCTCCACTCCCACTCAGCTGGCCTCTTCATCGGGTAGCGGTAGGTCCTCGGAGGCGTCGCCGTCTTCCTGCCTGTGTCCTGAGGAGACCTGGGATGGTTCCTGTTCCTGCTCCTCATCCCTGTTGGGCAGAGGCAGTGCAGAGGGATGAGACATGGAAAAACGTTGGCACAGAGAGGGAGGAGACGGGAGGAAAAATGGACACGGGTGTCATACTTGAAGGGACGCCCCCACCATACAACCCTATAATCCTGCCTTGACCTTTTTCCTCAAACAGTATCTACAGTATTCTGTAGTCTGTGTAAATAGGTGTTTTGTGGTGGTGTTTTTTTGGGGGTTTTTTGGGGGGAGGGTTGAGTGGAAGATTAACTCCTTGTGAGTTGGTTTCTGCTGTTCTATTGAACCATGTACATAAGTCTCCAGCCCAGAGCCTTGTTTCCAGGCGCCGGGCAGAGTGCACTTATTTTATTTGCATTCTGCAGTCCTGCAGGAGAGGGCAGTCCCACACTGCTTTCTGGGGGAGAAAGCCAGCAGGCACTGCATAAATGGAGCACTAAGAGCAGCCAGTACCATTTGCTTAAAAGCCCGATTAGGCCTTGTTCTATGTCCACCCCATGGACTCTACATTTATTAACATAAAACATAAAGATGGCAAAAGCAGCATCTACTGGTGGGAACAAAATCCCTAGAGACAAACAAAGCAACACCCACATGTGCTTTGTTTCGTACTGTAGAGAGAAACACAAAATGTTGGCTTACTGAGAAAGAAAATGGAACAGGCTTGTCACAACACTGAAATACAACTGAATAAAGATGGAAGAAGATTAAATGGTTCTCATCAATAACTAACATCTCCATTTTAGTACTTCCAGTCATGACAGAAGCATGTCTCAAATCTGCAGTCTTTAATCGGTAAGATCTCATTCAGATCTCCCCACTGCTTACCAGACTGAAAGAAAACTCACTGCCCTTTCTTCAGACATGCCTCCTTCCACCAGGTGGTTGTACACTGGTGATCCGTAGTTGGCCCAGCGTTCCCGGGGTGTGTGTAGTGTGCACTTCCACCAGGCCAGAGGGAGTGACCGAGAGCCTCAGGCATGTAAAGGCCAGTGGTGTGTTGGGCCCCAGGTGCAACTCCCCTCCGCTCCCCTCCTAGCAGTTGCAGCCTGCAGGTGGAGGAGCAGAACACCTCGCTGAGCAGGTAGAGCCTCTGCACAGATTTGAGCCCCAACAGGCCACGGGGAAGGTCTGAGACTCCTTACAGAAGTCCCTGACCTGGAAGCAGGCGACAAGGGTGTTATTAGTGCTTCATAGGATATAAGCACCATGTGTGTTGATTTGTAGCTTGTTCTTACTGAAAGGGGGATGGCATTTTTTTTAATGGGTTTTCTCACAATGTTGTTTTTTTTTCTCCTGTAGCACACCTGTTCCAAGTCCTTCATTAGCTGAAGCAGGTATGTTTGAGCAGAAAATGTTTAGTCTCAAAGAATAGAGGACATAACATTATTTGATAAGTAGCTGGTTCGAATGGTAGCTTGTAAGTGGCAGAAAGTCTCATAGGAAATTGTCTCGCATATCACCTGTACCCATATGCACCCAACCCTATCGAGTTACTCTTCATGCAGGAGGTCACAATAGACTGCCTCCTCCCTCTGCAGGCCGTTGCTTCTGTTGGAGGTCATGGTTAAGTCACTGGGTTCATCCATAAGGTCAAGGAGTGGCCCGAAAGGGAAGAGACTGCGGACATTCCCATGAGCAGGGAACGTTCCACCCGCTTGCTGATCTCACATAGTGGGTGGAGCAGTTGTGTGTCCTGGAGGTTTGGTATAGCAGTCACTCTGGGGCCAAATAGCTTGGAGACCACCTGTAGAGAGAGGGAGAAGAAGGCAGAAGAACCTGGTAAGTTACACTTATTTGACTGGAGAAACAAAACACCTGGGCTTTAGGACACATTTTGCAAATGCAGAAAGTGAGTGTATGTGTGCTTGCAATGTGTGCAGTGTTCACACAGTCTGAGGCTCACCTTGCTCCTTACACACTGCCAGATCTTGTCAGCTATTTCCATTTTTAAGGTGTTTGGACAAACAGAAGTCAGACTTGTCATGAATGGCCTGCTCCTGCACTCCAGCAGAGAAAGACTGACATTTGTGAGTGAAATGTGTAGAGAGGAGAAATGGCGCACTCTCACTCTTCTACTCTATGGAGCATAGAATCACTGATTCAAACATCTATGATGATGTCATAGGCACCATTCTGTTCTGCTGAGTTTCAGCAGTGTGAAAGAGCTAAAAATATTAAAATTGTTTGTATGGGGAAATTAATTCGATTTGGGGAATTTAATTCGATTATGTGGAAATTAATTTGATTCGATTTTTTTTTTTTTTTTTTTTTATGTATCTGATACAGAACTGGATATATGTTGTGAAGCAATACAGGTGTCTAATCTGTTGAGTATTTTTACTGACATTTCTACAAATTCAACAAATATTTGAACAAATTGAGCTGTTATATCCCTGGATAAACTGCCCTGGGAGCTTCATGACCCGAGCAGCTGCTTTCAAGTCTTACATAACCAAGCACAGTTCCAAGTGTTAGACGAAGTGGTGTAATGCCACCACTGGACTCTGGAGCAGTGGAACTGTGTTCTGTGGGGTGATGAATCAGTCAGGCAGGTAACGTTCTCCATCATGCTCTATCTGGCAGTCTGATGGACAAGTCTGGATTTGGCAAATGGCAGAAGACTGTTACCTGCCTGACTGCAATGTATCAACCGTAACTTTAGTTTCACTAAAAGGAAATCTTAATGCTTCAGGATACCAAGCCATTTTGGACAATTGTATGCTTCTAGCTATGTGGGATCAGTTTGACTTCTTAAGAATGTTCAGTTTATTTTTTACTTTCAGTATTTCAGTATTTGCTGTCCAGATGCTATTTAAAGATTAGTTACAGTCCATCTAGTATAGCCCCAAGTTCCGAGTTCCTAAAACTAGGCTAGTAAACTGGGACTGGCTTTCTGGCTTTACTGTCTCCTAGCAACAAAGCTGAAGTACTGATAGACTACTGCTGTGAGAGAGAGAAAGAGAGACGTGGTTAGAGAGCTACAGTGTAACAGGTGTTTGATGCCCAGGTACTGCAAACAGGTAAGAGACTCAGTTTTTCTTCACTCTTACTTAATGTAAAAGGTGCACACAACTGAATTTGCCTGCAGAAATACTGGTGTGTTAGCGAGCTGTGAAAGTTAACTGGAAAGGGCTAAAAGATTGTGTTTAATCACTATCATGACATTTGGATTATCATCCTTATTTTGCACCAATTTGCACTGATATTGATGCTGCATCAAAATGAGTGGTTGTGTAGTGTATTGTGTCTAGTTATATAACAGATTATACACTATTGGTATAAATGTTGAAATTCAAACATTATTTTATTCAATCATCTGATACATTTGATTAAAATTATTTTTTCATAATAAAAAAAATAAACATGCAGAATAAGTTTTATTTAGTTAAAGTTCCTCTCTTCCAAAGTTGATGGATACGTTTACATCTCTAGAAACATAAACCCTCATATATAATGTAGAATGTAAAATGAGAAGATACCTAATATCCTTGGAGATTGAACACACACACACCCCAGTGGTCTCATGTATACCAAATACCCTGAAATGTATTCCCAGTCAATCAGTGATTGGATTATATTATACAGACATGACGGATCCAACCGTGAACTGAATGGCAGCCGTTCTTTCCTGTTGTGCTTGTTAGATAAGCTCCTCATTAAAACACATCTTGAACTGCCATCACCCCCCCCCCCCCACCTCTGAGTGTCCTCTGATACCTAAATGCAGGTTGCAGCAAGAACACGATATCAAGCATGGAGTGTTGGCTTTCATTTTATTATATTATAAGTCAATTAGTGAAGGGATAACTATCAGCAAGCTTGTGAGTTTAAGGTTATGAAGATATAGATAACTTCTCCGTGTGGCCTTGTTCTCTTTCCCTCTCCCCCCCTTTCCTTCACTTAGCTACTTTGTTCATCAACATGAATTAAATATTAGATCTCCATGCTAATGTGTAACGTCACACTCAAGTGATATCAGCGAGCAGAGACAGGAAGTGTGTGTGTGTGCCTGTTTAGAATTGACATGCTACATTTTAAGACTGACTTTCTCTCCCACACACACATACATTCTCCCTCTTCTTCCTCCGCCTGCCTGTCTGCATTTGAAATGCTAATAAAGTCCTCAGTGCCAGAAATACTGTAGTCTCCTCTGTCTTGCATTGGTCTCCCTCTTCTTTTCGTCACTCCTCCTCTCTTCACGTCCTTTTGTCTCCTGAACATTCTCCACCAACTCTGTCCCTGTGGTCTCCATGTCCTCTTCTCAGTTCTCCTACAGCCATTACTTTCTTTATCCTCATAATGTTATCTGTTCCTGTTCTCCAGTTTTGTGTCCTCTGTTACTCAGTTCACCATCTGTCACTCCTTCATCTTTCCTCTATCCCTTTTTTGCCCTGTCAGTTTTGTACACTGACTAGCATATGGTCTTCACCGTATCAAATTCCTGAAATAAGTCATTCTAGGTTTTCCATTCTCCATTCCTTTCCATTTAGTTTGCAAGGACAAATGAAAGACATCATTCCTGCGTTAATATGTCCAAGTAGATACACAAATAGAAAATGGTAACATGATGTACTTAGCATCTATTACTCTGTTAGTAGTCAACTTTAGAGAGTGTTTTTGGAGTTAATTAGAAATAATTAAGAACAGATAGTGTTTCCAAACTTATGCCAGTCTGAACATTTCCCCAGTCTATTATCTGTGGATCTGAGTACATAATAATAACTGTAATCATTTGAAGATCTGTGTGATCAAAAGAAGCATTGATTATTCAATATGCCATTTTCTTATGTCCCCAGCAGCAGAAGACTTCATCATTAGGATGTAGCCCACAGCCATTCATTCCCATTCAGGCTCCTTACATCAGTACAACAATGACATCCGGGTCTCCAGTGAGCAGTAAAGCTTCCCCTAGTACCTCTCCTCTGCCCCCACTCAGCCCACTGGCACAATCAGACACAGAAGGTATGGGAGAACTAGAGCCATGCTCTGTTCTTCCCTCACTTTCTTTGCCCTGTTGGGCTACACAAGCCCTCTGTGATTTGGCACGGAGCGAAACAGAGCTCAGGCAACTGCGGCAGCGGCAGGCAGCCATGGCCCAGGCAGTTGGCCGAGGTGTAGAGCGGGCCCTGCTGGGAGCACAAAGGGAAGAGCGCCGCCTGGTGGAGAGAGTAGAGCAAGATCACCGAGACCTTCAGCGCAGACTGGAGCAGGTTCAAGAGGACAATGCGGCAGCCATTCAAGTTGGACAAGCACTGGTAGATCAGCGCCTGCGTAAATGTTCTCAGTTACAAGAGCAGATTAAAAAAAGCTATGAGCAAAATGCAGAGGGCATCAAGGACAGGGATGAAGAGGACTTGAAACGAGATCTGCTTCTCAAAGGTGTGGCTGAGCTGCTTCAACCTTGGGAGATCTCACTTGCTCTCAAGTGCGTTTCTTTCAAGCCAAGTGCCCAACCCAAAGCTGTCACCTTTGGTGAAATCAATGTGCAGCTCTACAATCTTGATTTTCCTGCTGGTGGCTGTGGGCCACATGGTCAGCTCTGTTCCCTTCATGCCACCAGGGAGCGATGTGAGAATCAGGCTGACTCGAGAGAAGGCAGGAGCACCCCTGATGGAGCAGGCCCAGGACAAGACAAAAGTTTCAGCTCTTTGAATAGTTGTGGGAGCCAGAGGATTGTGCGAAAGATTAAACTATCAGCCAGGAATGACGAGGAATCTGGTGAAGAGGTAAAACTATCTTCACCATTAATGCGGCGCTGGCCCCCAAAGCAAGTCCCCAGTGAACGTGATTCATCACAGGAAGTAGAGTGTGAATCACCATATATACCCGAATCCAAAGGAGATGAGCTATTCCTGGCTGTTCCAGCATTGCTTAGCAATGGGGTGTCAGAAGGAGAAGATTTTGTAAATCGTGGAAATGGACCAACTCGACCACTTGCCTTACATGGAACCAGGAAGCAAAGAGAGTTATCTCCATCTCCAGAACAATGCTATCAGCATCAGAGAGGCCAATTCTCTCACATTTTTGACTATGATGATTCAAAGGCAGTTGTAGGCAGGACCCGACAAAACTCCACCAGGGGAACATCCAGATTTAAGTATGACACAGTAGCGTTGCCCCAGAGCCTCACGGATCCCCCCTCTAGCTTGTCCACACAAAGTTGCCAAGATTTGTTGTCATATGACCATCCTCTTTCTCGTCTAAGCACATCCTCAGATGACCACGCATTCCACCGAACTCCATCTCCCGCTGAGAGTGTAGATTCTGGATATACTTTTATTGTCAGCTCCCCGAGAAACTACAACACACAGAAATCTCGTCTGTCCAGGTCCAGTGCTGACCTTTCCCACCTCCATCGACCCTTTGTCACTGAGAAAGATCAGCCAAGTATGCAGAGGGCCTCCCGAGGTCATCAGTCCTGTCCCTTGAGTTTTCCATCCCAAAGAAATTACCCAGCATCGCGGACGTGGTCCTCCCCCAGTCCAGGGAATCTTTCTCTAAGAAACATTCAGCTGCAATCAAGATGTACATGGGGAGTTTCTCGTTCACTCTCCATGTCTATCATAGATGGCTCATCTCAGATTAGACCAACCCACCACTTGGGCACTAACCAGAAGCCTAAGAATAGGGTCAGACTTCGGGGAGAAAGAAGTGAACCAATTTTACCAGAGCTTGAGGGTGATTCTGAGCAACTGCCGTCCAAGGAAGTGCATCTCATCCGACGATTTGGTAAGCAGGGCTCAGGACGAGCAGACCTTACATTGCCAAGTGGTGTCTATGCTACACTTCAAGGGCAGCTCTTCTTGGTGGACTGTGGAAATGCTCGGGTTCAGGTGACTGATCAGTTTGGCAATGTTCTTCAGCAGGTGGCTGCTCAAAGTAATGACCCAGGAGGCTCACTGAGACGCTGCCGCAATTACTTTGATGTAGCTGTTAATGCCAAAGGTCTCATTGCCTTGAGTTGTGCAGCTGAGAGAGCCCTCCACATCTTTAATCGGCATGGACGACTCCTCCAGACCTATGGAGGGACACCCTCCATTGCAGGTTTGCCACGAGATGAGCTGGAAGCTCCCAGAGGAGTGACAGTGACACTAAAAGATGAGTTCCTAGTTGCAGATATTCGTAAAGGCAGCTTAATTGCCATGAAGCTTGAGCCCAAAACTGGATTAAGGTTAGAACGAACGGTAGTAACTGGATTCCACAGGCCCTACCTAGTGACATCCTGCTTGCACTCTGGCCTTGTGGCAGTGTCTGAGAGGGGTAGTGAGACCGGTCGAGAGGCCTGTGTAAAGGTTCTGGGGCCAGACTGGAACATGCTACGTATCCTGGGGGTTTGTTCTGCCATGGGACCTGTCCTCACCAGCCCCTGGGGTCTGTGCATCGACAAGGAAGGAGCAGTGCTGGTAGCTGACTGGGGAGCACAGCACCGGGTGGTGTTGTACCCACCTGAAGGGGGAGGCCGTATTGTGGTAACCGAGGGACTGAGCAGCCCTCGCGGTCTAGCCCTGCTACCCTCTGGGTTGCTAGTGGTCTCGGACAGCATGCACCACTGTATCAAGATCTACCAGTACAAATAAATGACCAACCACTTTGTGATGGGTTGTGGAAACATGCCAGACTTTTGGGTCATTAGTAACCATTTTAACAAGCATCCAAAATGTTTGTTTTTGTAGTGTACAAACTCAATTCTTTACAGTACCAGGAGGCAGAGAGAATTTAAAAAAGCAAGTGTAATCATGGGATAAGATAATTTTAACTTATGAGCCAAGCAACCATTTTAGAGACAAGCTTTTTTTTTTTAAATGGTGACCTATGACATTGTACCTGTGTTCTTTTTTATCTTACTTTTTCTGGTTGGTATTAGTTATAACATTGCCTACAGAGGGCAACAGCGAGCATGAATGTGTTGCTTTTGGTCTCCATATATATTTACTTCTTGCTGGTTACTTGACATGGCTTTATTAAATGGTAAAAACAAGCAACAGCTCAAAATGCCTTACACTAGAACATAGGTCCATGTGATAGACTATAAGGGAGTGCAGGACCATATTAAATTGTAGCTTGAATAAAGACTTTCAACCCAATTTTAATGTGCAATCTTTGACTGTCTGCAATGACATAAGTGCAGCTTGTTATGGGAGAGTCTCTGTAATCTGTAACATAAACTTAGAATGCATGTGGAATTTTGTGAATTGCTTCTAAAACTTAAAGAATCTTTCAAACAGGCCTGGAATGTTTGCCTGCTGGATATAGAAAGCCTCCCACTGAGTGCTGTGGGTGATGACTACCCAGTGCCGATACACTCATACACGCGCTCACACACACACACACACACACACACACACACACACACGCATGCATGTACACACAGACATCAAGCTGCTTCTCAGGGCTTGCCTTCAGGCTAAACACAGTGTTTTGCCAGTTCCCAGAAAACAGGATGGCTCAGCTTTAATCAAAATTACGTATTTGTGCTTTAGGTATCACTCACAGAGTGGCTATCACTGCTTGAGCAGTGAGACCCATTTTCCTGTGACCCAGTGTATAATATTAATTGCCTTAAAATAAACCCACCTTGTTTGAAAGAAGCCTCTTTTAGTCTCCAACACACTTTTGACTCTATACTCGGCTCTTGCTCACGATTTTGAAGGACATGACATCTCTTAACTGAGAAATTGAGAGACATGCCTTGTGCCTGATCTCTGTTTACCACATGGTGAGTGCCTCAAGCCAAAGTTGATTGGACCCAATGTTTCTGCCACAGGGTAGCCTACACAGCTCTTCCCTCATGTGTACTGACCTTTCCAAGAACAGCGCTTTCACACACAGTCACCTTTTCCGAGCAGATGGCAGGTTCAGTTTTCAGAGCGTGTCAGTTAGACATACGAGTGTGAGAAAATATGGGCAGATAAACTTTCCATGTAGCCATGCTTAGGTAGTATTTAATACTACACAGAAACCTGCTCCACAGGTTTTACATTAGAACGTAAATATCTGCAAATTAGAGTGTATCTGCAAGTTTATGCAGCTCTTGTTTATTTGTTGTTGAGGTTAACCCAATAATAAAAGTATTCTTTAACAGTATCTTTAGCCAGTGCACTTTAGCTTTAACTTGCTTCTTGTTAAATTTTTCATTGTTAAATGCATTTTGAATACAGAAAAGTGGTACATTTTCTCTTAATTCCTCTTATGTATCGCACCTAGTTGTGTGATATAATTGTGTAATTTGCTCAAACTCCTTACAGTCAAACCTATAGGCTTCTGTCTCCCCCCTAAAGTGACTACTGTAGCCTAGTCCTTACTGCCTATAAAAGCTCAGGAGGGGACCAGACCACTATTACAAGGGGTGTACAGCCGGATGGAATTTCACAAAACAGTGGGAAATGTGGTGTTCAGCCACACTCAGTTCGTCATGATACTGACTGCACAGATCGTATTCTGTTAAGCAAGAGAAAACTGAACAGACCAAAAATGTTACCTAGAGACCAGTAAAAATGTAAGAACCTGTCAGCCGAGCATGCAATTTATCAATGGAAAATCATTTTGTATTCATTGTACATGGCATCATCTTGTAATGATTTTAAGGATGTCAGACTAATACTCATTAAATACATGCTGTCAAATGGAGAAATGCCAGGTAAACAAACAAACAAATAAATTCCACTACCCAGGGTGCAAGTTTCCCTTGATTATACAGGAATGCTTATAGTTAAAACTGCAGATTGCCTACAGCCCTAAACCACAACACTTAATTAAAAACAACTTGCCCCCAGTAAACCATCCTTGGGAAAAAAAGTTATATTTCTGACATGTAACAACATACCTCCAACGTTCAAATCTAATAAATCAATTTATCATCTCAAATGGATGTTAATGAGTTAAAGAAAAATGATCATTTACAGATCTACAGATTCACTTGTTGCCATCTTATGACTGCAGTTCTACTGGTCTTTAGTAAACGAGTTTCAAGTGTAGTTACATATTTATAGCAGAATTTTTTCCCTTTTGTTCTGCATGATGCTGAAGAAAATGTGATTATGAATGAATAAGCATTATTAATGAAGAGCTTTTATCCCTGCAGGACACTAGTTTAGAGGTGTATGTATGTTCAGTGTTGTATATTAGAACTTTGAGTGAATATACAGTACATCCCTGTACACATGAGAAGTATATGTATATAGTAGTATATTGTGAATGTGTATTTTAAACGTTATTATGGGTGGATGCTGAGGATTTGTGATGCATTTAATGGCTGTAATGTGTCTAGTTAATTAACAGCACATGTAAGATATGCTTCTAAAGGTTTTTGCACGTGTCTGTTTTGTCTTTACTTTCTTGGCTCTGTTAGCTTTAGGGTATTTATGGAAGTAGCCAACACATTTGAGAGGTAATAAAAACCCTCTACTTGAAAGTAATGGTGTGTGTGTGTGTGTGTGTGTGTGACACAAAGAGAGAGATGTCTGCCATTGTGTATCTACCAACAACAAAAACTCCTGGAAGAATGCCTGACATTTTCACATACTGAGAAAGAACAAACGGAGAAGAAGATCTAAGTGTAGATGCAAAATGCTAACACAAACAAGGCTCAGGTTTAATAGATAGTCTGTGGCACCTGTAGCATCTAGAATATAAAAACACAAATAAGACCAAAGAGCAACAAACCTTCATGTGAACACTTTTGCACACAAGTGAAAGAAAATACACTGGGTGCTCACTTCTTTAGGTTTCTCTAAAGCTGCAATACAGGCTGGGATTCCATTTTTGGTCTCTTCTATGTGTTGAGAAGCTGGTAAACTGATGTCCTGTCTGCACAGTTGTGCCATGATTTAATTGATTGACCTGTTATCAAAACAAGGCAGATTATGCCTGTATATTTTGTATATATAAACAGTATTTAATAATTTCATTTAGTCAAAACTTACAAAAAAAAATCATGATCAAATTACTGTGCATGGAATCTTATGAGAGAGAGGAGAGAGACAGAGATTACAAAGATGCTATCTGCAGTGCTCCAGGCAGATTTTCCATAGGTGCACGTTTCTTACTCTTTCATTTTGCCTGTCTATTACAGTCATAAGCCTGAGGAGCTACTAAAGATCACTTACAAAAAATTATGAACACAATCAACTCCGTCATTTACCAAAGGCCAAAAGCAAAGATACTGTTTTAAATACATTTTAATGAAGAAATCCCATTAAAAAATGACAACATATAAACCAGTGGAAATCAGAGTTGAAAATGCTTTTTCTGGAACCCTTCTCTCCCTCTCTTTCTCAGGTGTTTATGACCTGTCATTATCCTTTAAATGTACTCTTCTGAAATGTCAGTGGCAGCGTCTGTCTGGTCTCTGCTGCCTCTTCCTTCCACATTTCTTTCCTTTTCCATTTCACCAAGTCTTTCTTTCTCAGTCCATTGTGCTTTAGACCTTGACAGGCAGCTTCTGGTTTTCAAATACTGCAGTGTCACTGGTTTGGCTGCTCGGTCGATTCAATGTTTACAGAAGAAAAAAAAAAATTAATCAAAATGAGTAGATAAATCAAAACATAAATACACACTGATGATAAATACAGCATAGTGACACTAATGCTGACCAAGTTAAAAGAAAGAAAGAAAGAAAAAAGCACCAATGGTATCACCAATGACCTGAACGATTCCTGTAAGAAGTCACATGTCCTTGGAGGATCGGTTAAGGGTCACTAGCGTGTTTTTGGTAATGTGTTGAAGCGTGAGCCCTGTTTGGCATCGGTCCTCACGACCCTAGCCACCGCAGCGCTGGGTTGCATTCCAGAGAGGGTGAATAAACGAACGACGCAGCACAGAAGCCCCGAGCAACAGAAGCTTCAGTCACGCTCTTATCTTCTCTCCCTCTGTGCATATCGTTTTCCTCCAAAACAAAAGACACATGTGTGCTCAGCCTCTGGCCTCCTCGACGCAAGGGAGCCTGGACGACCGCTGCATGCCTCTCCGCTCCGCGTGTGGCACTGACAAAGCACATCCCTTTATTACATCATACAGTCCCATCTTACATTTTATTGTATGACACACGCTATATAATATTTTCCTGTGTGCAACCATAATTTCCTTGTGTGTTCCTTTCTAAGCATATTTTCCTGTAACTGAGTGTGTGTGTGTGTATCTGTTTTTTATTGTGGCAGGATGTAAAGGAAAATGTGCAGAATGTACACAATGTCAGCCTTTTGAAGTCCTTTGATTCTCTTCTGCTCCTCGCTGTAACCTCTCTGTCTCTTGCAGGAGGTCAGAGGTCAGAATGTGGTGGAACTGCTGGACAGCCTGTCATCTACCGTTGTCCTGCACCACGAGTGAGTCACACACAGCAATTATCCTCACCACCCTCCCCTCCTTGAGCTCCTAATCACCAAGGGTTGCCTACAAGACAAAGTTGCTATTAGCATTCCAGACATTCTCTGGCAGAGTATCATGTAGAGGAGACACCCAGGAGCACTCAGGTTTTTGCAACTCTTTACTTAATTACTCCAAACTGCGAAATTTCACACTTAGTTTTAGCAACATGGTTTAGTATTTGTCTTTTTATATGCCATCACATACCTTAGAGTGGCGTTTCCCTCTTGTAAAGTGCTGCACTGGTCGGTCCCTCAAACTGCAACTTGATGGCTTGCTTGAGGTTGAGCTGAGGGTCTGTGGTTGTAATGCTGAACACAGACTCCTCCAGTAAGGCACTATGTGGGGATATGGCTGAGAGGTCAAAGGTTGGGGAGAAGGAGGCCTTCCCAATTCCTTCCCACCTCTCTCTCTGTGCATGAGACTGGAGGTGAAGAGGAGGATAATCCAAAGGTGGACTGTCTCTCTTTTGTGGCTGTCTAATAGCCGCCTCTTGGTTTGGCGTCAATCCCAAGGACACCATTAATGAGTTCCACTTGCCATCTCCAACTTGCTGGGGTTTTTTTCTAAGCTCCTCCTCAATTAAATGAGGAGTTTTGGGTTTCAAGAGGTAGTCGCTAGCCTCTGGAGAACCAAGCCTTATAAGGGGCTTGTCAGAGTCCTGCAGCCCAAGCAAGGTGCACTGTGCATGGGGAGGATCACTTTTGGTGCCAGCCTTCTGCTTGCTCCTGGCAGCACTCCCCTGCAGGCTGGCAGGGTTCGAGCCAGGCAGAGGCAGGGTAGACGGCCGACTGCGGCAGCGGGGCAGCGAATGCTGCTGGATCTGCTGGGTAAAGCTCAGGCTGTCAGCGGGCACGGTCTGCACAGTGGCCAGGGAGTGGCATGTGGATGAGGATGCCTGGGAGCCAGGCATTGAATGGAACCTCTCTGCTGTAGAGGCAGGGGAGCAAGAGGCTGATGAATTGGAGGACGCTGGCAGGACTCCATTGCCACACCCCTCTCCAGAACTGATGGAGGCCTGAGGCTTAACTTTAGAGGAGTTAGAGAAGACACCTGGAGTGTTGCATGGCACTGGGGGTATGAGTCCAGGAAATGGCTTTGCTCCATAGCTCTCCAGGAGACGGACAATGCTAAAATGACCGCTCTTTCCTGCAACCTTTACTGGGCTTCGGCCATAGTGATCCACTTGGTCTGGTTCAGCGCCTTTTTCTAGGAGCATGGCCACAATATCAGAGTAGCCCTCCTGAGAAGCAATGCTGAGTGCTGTGGCCCCTTGCTTTTTGCAGGCCCGATCGACGTTGAGCCCTCTGGCCCTGAGGAGCACTTCCCCGGCAGCCGCGTGACCCCTCCACGCCACCGAGTGCAGAGGAGGTCGACCCTCTGCGTCCAGCGCGTTGGGGTCCGCGCCGTGCTTCAGCAGCAGCCTGATCCCATCTACGTCACCCTGCCAGGCTGCGACGTGCAGTGCCGTGCGCCCCTCTGCATCTCTCGACTCCAGCGGGACGCCCCCTTTCTCTATGAGCAAAGTGGCCATGTCTACGCGACCTTCCAGTATCAGCAGGTAGAGGAGAGGTCTTCCTTCCACATCTCGGACGTCCGTGTTGGCTCCCCGTCTCAGGAGCAGCTCCACCACCTCCGCGTGCCCCTGTAGGGCGGCGGTGCTGAGCGCAGAGTGTCCGTCATACCCCCGGTGGTCGATGGGGGACTTGCGGTCAAGCAGGAGCCTGACGGTAGCACAGTGCCCCTCTTGTGCCGCCAGGATGAGGGGAGTCCGGCCTTCCACATCCAGCTCCCCCGCCCGCGCCATGCTGCCTCGTTCCGTCAGCACGGCACACGCGCTCCTGTGGCCCTCGCAGGCCGCTGCATGCAGCGGCGTCCAGCCCAGGTCGTCTTTGTGGTTCTCATCCAAGCCCCGGTCCAGCAGGGCTCGCACCACCTCCACGCTGCCCTTGGCTGCAGCCAGGCAGAGCGCCGTGCGGCCCTCCCCGTCGATGCTGTCCACCGCCGCCCCCCAGAACAGAAGGCGGTTCACCGTGTCCGCATGCCCCATGGCTGCTGCTGCGAGGAGTGGCGTGACAGCAGAGGGGTGGGCTCCGGCACTCTCGTCCACATCAGCCCCGGCCTCCAGAAGGAGCTCCACCACTTCTTCGTGGCCCTCGTAGGCAGCCAGCAGTAAAGGCGTCATCCCGTCTCTGTCTCTGTGCTCGGGGTTGGAGCCTTTTTCCAGCAGCAGACTCACGACCTCCACGTGGCCCCTCCCTCCTGCGACTGATGGCACACACAGCGCAGCCACTGAGAGGGCAGTGCGCCCATCTCCATCAGCCAGGTCCACCTGTGCTCCTGCACCCAGCAGGATCTCTACTGCCTCCTTGTGACCCATGTAGGCTGCAGCGATGAGCGGAGTACGACCCTCATAGTCCATGCGGTCCACGTCGGCGCCATGGTCAAGCAGGGTCAGGAGGATCTCCTCGTGACCTCCCCAGGCAGCAGCCCTCAGGGCTGTCCGGCCATCAGCCTCACAGCCGTCCACCTCTGCTCCTGCCTCAAGGAGAACGTTCACGCATTCCTTATGGGCACCCCATGCGGCTGAACGCAGGGCGGTCCACCCCTCGCTGTCCGCATGCTCCACCAGGGCTCGGCCAGCTGGACTGCCGTGCCCCTGATCCTGAGCCCAGTCCAGCAGAACCCGCAGCACATCTGCGTGGCCCTGCCTGGCGGCAAGCGTCAGTGCCGTCTGCCCCTGGTTGTCGCTCAGACAAGGGTCCGCCCCACGGCAAAGGAGCAGCGCCACTACATCTGTGAGCCCCGCGTGGGCAGCCGTGGACAGCAGGGTACGTCCATCTGATGGGTCTGTCCGGTTCACGCTGACCCCACTGTCCAGGAGTACTCGCACAGAGTCCTCCCTCTGCAACGCACTCCGCACTATCGCCCTCCCTCCTCCCACACAGTGTATCCCGATGCTAAGGCTGTTGTCTGGGGAACAGGTGGCGGGATACACTCCGCTCTTCATCAGGAGCTGGAGGACATCCTGTTGCACCAGTATAGGTGTTTGTGAGCACTGTGGAGGCTGAGACACACCAGCAAGATGGCTCTTCATGCAACTGCGGAGAGTAGGAACACCAGTCCACAGCATCCACAGTGCCAGCAGGGCGGGCTCCCCCGTATGGACTCCACTGCTGAGGAGGTGGTGGCTAAGCTGACTGACCTCTTCTGTGCTGAGCCTTTTGGACCTCAGCGACAGCGACATGGCGAGGGAAAGGTGGCCGTCCTTCACACTGCACAGAAACTTCTGTGTGCAGTACTTCACATCGGTTAACCACTCAGCAAAACTGCCATGGAACAGGAGCTTCCTGCCCTCAGGCCCATCTACAATAAGTGGTGCCAAAGCACGCATTTGTGATTTGAAGTCCTCGCGTGTCAGGCAGAAGTCCCTGGTACACATAGCCGTGTAAAGCTGCTCAGGTGTGAGAGCTCGTGGGGAGGCCAGCAGTGTGTTCAGCAAAGGTCTAATGTGGACAAACAGCTTGCGGGGGAAAAGACGCTGGCAGAGCCACAGGTAGAGACCATTCAGCGTGCCCGGGATGTCCCGAATCTCCCGCAGACCCACCAGGCCTTGGGCCACGCCGTCCAGGACTCGCTCCAGGAACAGGAAGCAACCACCGCTCTTAATGTGCAGCAGGTTCAGCATGTCGGCAGTGTCAGGCGTGAGCTGCCGCCGCAACGCCCCCTCCTGGTCCAGCCGCTGCAAGATGTAATGCTGGACATCCCGCATAGCCGCCGGCTTTCGCAGATCATCCAGACACAGTTTCCGAAACCCTGCAGGACAGAGACGAGAGACATGCAACTGGAGATGAAAAGCTATCAAATAATACAAAAGAATGCCAGACAGGAGGTACAGACAAAGAAATGATGAAAGAATCATGTTTCCTCCCTGGGAGCAATGCATACAAATGGAGAGGGTTTAAAGCTCCACCCATCCCTTTAAGGAGAGTGAGAGCCTTAAGTAAACTGACTGATCAGCAGGTTGAAAAGAACAAAGAGGTGATGCATGTTAAGCCCATTTCACTGCAATCCTTAGATTTTGCAAGAGCCCAGAAAAATCAGAGAACATTCATGTATAGTTCTATGTATTCTTCTGAGAATGTGCTGATGAGAGTGAGTCTTTAAGTCATCTCTTAAAACTATATCAACTAATGGCAAATAAAAAAAGTGGAAATACATGGAGGAAGCTGAAAATAGAAAATAACCAACGCCCAGTTAGTTCTGATGTTTGTACAATTACTTTCTAGAAAGTACCACAGAAGGCATTCAAAATATCCACCACCACTAATCATTATTGTGCTCCTCTGAAACTTGAATGTTTTAGAGCCTGTAAAGTGTCCTTGTTTAAAACATGGAACTGAACACGTCACCGATAGCTGACCAGTAAAGCCGCACCTCAGATGTTCTCAAATCTTTGTCTTTGCCTAGAAGTGAGAAGCTACAGCGATTCAAGGCAGCCTGTTGGCCCACACACACGTTTTCCTCCTTACAGCATGACCGAGTTTGAAACCCGTGAGTGTAATAAACCTGGTTTTGATACAGACTCTGTCTGAGACCTGTGTGTATGCAAGTGTACCTGAGAACATCTTGCAGACAACCTTGTTTTGTCTGCGTGCAGAGCAGACCAGGAGGATCCACGAGGGCAAGAGCTGGAGGTGTCGCTGGAGGAGCTCCGCTATCGAACTGCTCGGAGCGACCACGGGGCCTGCAGTCACCCCTCCGCCAATCCCTACCAGTCCGTTACAGCCAGAGTCTAGAGAGTCCACCACTATACACACACTGTGGGCTGGAGAGGATAAGGATAGCAGGGGCTCTAGAACCGCCCTGGAATAGATGACACACACGCTGTTATTCAAACAGAAATGTGAATACAGCTTTATTATATTCACAATTCAAATAATGAGAACATTAATATATTCATCCAATCTGTTTTCAGTCTGGTTGTTGTCAGGAAGCAAGCAGCATAACCACAGGAACACAGATATCCCATACATTCCAGATGTTGAACTGTATTCTTATTTGACCTTTATACTAAGCCAGACGGCACATTATGTGCTGATATGATTCTCATATCAATCCTGAAATTATTAATGCAGTGATTTTACATTTTTTAATTTCATTAGGAGGGGCATCATAACAAAGGACACAACTGAGAGAAGAGGAAGAGGACAGAGGATGTGGGGATTTGAGAGGAGCAGGGGAGGAAGTGTTCACGCCAGGGGAGAGAGGGGGAGGAGACAGACGACAGAGAGGGAAACAGAGTGGGTGGGGGGTAGGGGGCGTGGTACCAAGGGTTGATGGTAATGACTGCAGGAACTGAAGAAAAAAAAAAGAACAGGAGAGAGACACCAGTGCACAAGAATGAGTCAGGAATGTGTTTGTTCTGAAATCTGGAATAAACCTTTCTGTTCAACACCTCTCTGCCACCACCTTGTTTCACACTCCCTCGCTTCTTGCCTCATCCTCCTCTCACTGGCCTGAGGTGTGGCTGATGTGGAATGGTGACTCACTGGTATGGAAGCTCAAAGATTTCCTGTGTCTTCACGCATACTGAGAGATGGTGAGATGTTGGCACGGCAGCAGTGAGCAAGCTGCCATCTTCTAAAGACTCCCCAAAGTGCCAAAGATATCCTCTTCAATCATAGCCTGGCATCTTCAAATCCAGCTGCCCTTTCAATGGTACACTTAATGCTGTACTAGTGCAACTGGTGAATTACTGTAATGCAGGCACACTTAAAGCTGTCTGTGCTTGTCTTTAGCTGGATTATCAAACTTATTTGGCAACACTGATCTACTCAGCTCCTGAAGCATACTAATTAGCACAGCATTCAGTCATTGCAATTATATATGAATCATGTTAGATTTATGAATCAGGCTGGACTGTATAATGGGGCAGTTATGATCATAAACATGACGATCTGGTTTTGACTTTGATCTTTATCTCTGGTGTGTGCAATTCTCATAATTTGATAAGAACATGCCACAAGAGGAGTTTATTGAGGTTTGTGGCGTACTTCCTGTTTCCGTTCATTCCACATGGGACCGTGGGTGAACCCTGACCCTGGTCAGATCTGGGTCTGCCTGGTCCTTGCAGGATGGCCTTCTGTGTAAAGCTTCAGGAGAGGAAACACCGAGAGGATACCATGCAGTGGTCAGGAGGGACTGTAAGAGTGGTTGATCTTGCATTCCCCTCTTGCCTGATGAGTTTTTAAACACTTGAAAATTAGTTTTTCATCGCCTGAAATGCCACCATTCTCTTTCAGGTAAGCACTGCCAAACCACTCCACTGGAACATTCATCTTGGACCGCATTCTCTAATCTTCAAAGACTGAGAAATAACTGCTAGGGTTTATACGGTAAAGAGTGTTTATTCACACAATGATTCTTTTCTCATACTTAATTTCTTATATCAGCAATTGAAGTCAGACAACAATCACGGCATTGAGCAGAGTTTTGGTTGCAACACAGTTACAAGACATGTACATATGTGCAGTGTGTGCACCAACATTTCTCGCGGTCACCGACCTCTTTGCCAGTTGTAGTGCAGTGACTGTGCACTTTTGGCAACAGCTGAAGAAAGCTGGAGGCATAAACATCCACACATTAGGACACTATGATTAATGCATTTAACATGTTCGAATGATGGCCTGGATGCATCAGAAAGTATGTTAGTAAACACACTGGGAGACGGAGTTCACACAGCTGCAGCTGACCCTCCACCACCAGCACCACCACCACCCCCCCTCCCCCGGCATTCTCGTGCTCATGTTGGACAGAAAACGTCTTAGCAGTTTGTGAGGACATGTGTGAAGGGTGTATGGAATGTAGACCTGTTCTTCAATTCAATCAGCAGCAAAGATGGAAAACTAGTGTGTTACCAGTGTGCAAAGATTAGCCCGGGACAGAGAAAAGGGAGGGAGAAAGAACAAAAGAAAGAAAAGAGAAAGAAATAATGGCTAGATGGATGAATACATGCAAAAAGTGGCTAATAAGAATGGTGACCTCGCCAACTGGAACCAACTTGACACAGTAGGACACATAATTTCAGTCATTGGCTCTTTACAAGGGTTGTAAATAGCATCTGCCATTCAGGCCATTCAAGGCCTATTGTGGTAACTGTGAATAGGCAGCATTATTGAGTTGAGGGGATAAATAAATAAATTTAAGTGTCAGGGAAGCAGAACAATCGGCCCTTTCCTGTCTGTGACATAGAGAACGTCTTTCAGAGGGGTGCCAGATGATGGCCTGGTGTCAGAGGACAGGAGGGGGGGAAAAAAAAAACAAAAACGAACACAAACACGGCTCAGCCCAGATGTACCCACAGGGTGGTGCATTATGACAATTAACCGCAGACAAACAGCTCGGCTTTTGAGATTCCACGAAAAAAACGAGCAAAACTTAAAAGTTGTATTATTTCTCATCTGTGGATGTGTGGGCTCACAATTTTAAAATAAAGGAATGCGTCACTGGGCTTTAGTGGGTGTGATTAGGACTGAATTGACATGAAGACGAATTAAACAATTGGTTTGGTAAGTCTAAAAAAATAAGTCTGATCAAAAAATAAACACTGGAGCTCCTCCCACCCATTATGCAAAAAAACAACACTTTGTGAAGGCAACTAAAGCTACTTATGACATGTTTGGGGAAGTGGAGAGTTGTGTTCGGTTACTAGTACTGTTTGAGTAATGTTAAGGAGGTCTTTAAAGTGTACTTTTCCGAGCCCACAGAACTGCAGATGGGTGCATTTTATGGAGCCAGAGGGTAGTTGTGAAACATCGGGCCCTCTTGCAGGAACATGGAGCAAACACAAAATGCTGAGAGACCTTTCTGAGTCTGACAGCAAGGAGTTAAGCAGGGATTTAGTGTGCCAACAACACAAGAACCATTGTATGAGAGAGAGAGAGAGAGAGAGAGAGAGAGAGAGAGAGAGAGAGAGAGAGAGAGAGAGAGACATCAAGTATGCTTTTAAGTAAAAGCCATAGATATGAAAATGAATAAAAGTGCTAATGGAAAAATGAGTGAGTCCACTTAATATTAATATATCTACAATGTACACAAACATCATAAAGAGCTAATAAATGCCTTGAGAAGACCTTCCAGGAATAAGCAATGCTTCACAATGTGTGCTTCTGCTTCCATGTCAGACATTTCAGATGTTTGACAGATCCGAAGCACTCACCTTTTAAACGTATCATCTGGGTCACGCTGGCAGTGGAGGGGCTCCAGAGCTGCAGCAACCGAAGGGGTTGTTAGCATATGGCTGTAGCTGGGCGGGAGCAGCTGGCTCCCCTGCAGCTGCTCCACCAGCCCCAGGACAAATCTCCACACCTCCATGCTACCTGCATCTTCCCGCTGGCAGTAGTGCCAGGCCAGGCACCGTGACGCCAGCCCTGTTGCTCTGGCTGCCTCAGATTGGGGCCACACTAGTTCCGTGCAGAAGGCAGTCTTACCCGAGCCAGGACCCCCGATTACCAGGAGTCCTGGTGGGGCGTGAGCTGAGCTCTGTGTCCCGATCGTAGGGTTTCTCGCTTCCAGGCATTTCTTCAGCTTCTCCAGGGCCCATTCCCGGCAGTGGAACCGTCTGCCCCGAAGGAGACTGGGGCTTGAGGCCCTCATCTGGCCCAGAAAAATGGAGTGGGGTCCCCTATGGATGCATTTTGCTCCATGTCACAAGAGAAGCAGCACAGCAGATACTCCAAAAAGTAAAGAGTTCAGTTTGGAATTATCCAATCATCCAGCTGTTCATCTCCTAGTCATTCGTGTAGTGAATCCCACAGTCTGTAGTTGTGACCCTAATGGTCAGTTTTTGGATTTCCAGTGGACTGAGGATCTGAAAGAATGTGTTCAGACAGTTTCTGGTTGCAGGTGAATGCTGATTCTGCTTTAGTTAGGAGCCCAACTGTGAGAAAGACACAAAACATGTAAAGCCTGAGGTCCACAAAGCCTGACAGAAGTCTGCTTCCTCCTCCCACTCTACTGGGTGTGTGGAGTTTTCAAATGAATGAAAATACCTTCACTTTCCACAGGTAAGTCAAGGAAACATCTTGCTCCAGATCCTAAAGGAGAGAGGGAGAGAGAGAGAGAGAGAGAGAGAAATATAATATTTCCAATACTCCTGTATTTGTTCATCTATGACAATTTGTTCATGCTTTTACTGGATACAGCTATAGCAGTTGCCTTCAAGCTGCCTTGAACTGAACTGAAAAAAAGGGGGAAAAAAGCACAAGCTCTCACATTACCTCTGATACTGCACTCTGTTTCTTTGTCCTCCTTCCTTAAAACACTCTTGACAGTATTCAGGTTCAGGGTTCCTCCTGCTGGTTTCCTCCATGCCCGCTGTACTCCTTCTCTTCTCTTCTAGCAGGTTTCACGGGTTGTGCTGACAGAACTAAAATCTCCACCTTCCTTCACACAGTCTCTCTAAGTCTCAGCTGCTCACCGGTTTTTCTTGTTCCCCTGTATCTCCTCCCCTCTCAGTTTCTGACATGTCAGGACATGAGGCAAAAGGGGAGAGAGAGAGAGAGGAAAGAGAGAGAGAGAGAGAGAGAGAGGAAAGAGAGAGAGAGAGAGAGAGAGAGAGAGAGAGAGAGAGAGAGAGAGAGAGAGAGAAGAAAGAACCTATTAGATTCTGAGTGGGTTACTGCTGGTTGGGGTTTGTTTGAGGGTTAAAGCTGAGCTAGACAGGCTGCTATAACTTAGTGCTTTTCTTCTTCTATCTCTCCTGAGGGGTTGAAGCAGACCTCCAGATCTTCCCTCTAAATGTACCTCACTCACTCCAAATCCACCACAAGCCATAAAACAGAGAAGGGCCTCCAACTGTATAGCCAGATGCCTGATTCCAACCACTGAAAGTCTTTTCTTTCACACAAACAGTCATGCAAATATATTTCAGTGAATTGACCTATGGTAAATATACCAGAAAAGTAACTTATTCACAGGAAACTACACCTATAACATATAAACGTTTATCAAATCCCAGGAAAACCTAACTACAGACTACCTGGACGTAGACACACCTATCAGCAACTAATAACACCACGTGCATTGTGACCACGCCCGTCGTTTAACTGTCACATACCCGGCTACCCACCGCGGGCACATTTTAAGCATTCCTTCTTTTCCTCTGTCTTTACGGCAGCGCTTTGCTAAAATCCAGCACC
Source organism: Sternarchorhynchus goeldii (assembly GCA_028565775.1). NCBI lineage: Eukaryota > Metazoa > Chordata > Actinopteri > Gymnotiformes > Apteronotidae > Sternarchorhynchus > Sternarchorhynchus goeldii. Next base: position 6,679,267 of record JAOXYF010000024.1, read on the forward strand.
ATAATACAAATGGACTTGCAAGAAACGGACAACGTTTGAGTAGAAGGTGAAAAATTTAGGCCTGCAGAGCACGAAAGAAATAACCACATACCTTAAGCTACATTAAATAAAGAAAACGAAATGAAATATGAGCAACACGCAATTCTTTCTACCGCTCGTATATTCCGTCGTTCTGTATACCGTGCATCTTGAATAGCTTTCTGTGCTGTTTCCAGCTAACTAAACGCAAGATAAATGGCTGGAACTTGTCTTCATCAAGCAGGCTACAGGTGCCGCGTCTTGTTGAAAGACAACCAACCGAGAATCGATCGTTGTTAACGCATGGAACGCTGACAACAGTCCGACCCGGAAACAACAACCTGGATGCTTTAAACCATTATTAAAAAATCACCCTAGACAACGTATATTATTCGTGTATGATCTACATACCATTACACTGAGCCGGCTAGGAAATATCTTCTATCTTGAATTGCTTTGGGTCCTAGGAAGACTCGGTCCATTTCGAGCTGTTTGTATCTTACCGACTCCGCCGAGTTATTGCTGTTACAGGAGGCGTGGTGTCATTTTATCTTTATAAGCCTTAACTCCACCGAGGACGGTAGTAGCGTTTCAGTCAGCTTAAGTGTCGCATGCTCGGTAGCCTAGATTTAAATGTAGCTACATTTTACTCTTCTGCACCATGTACGATTAACTGAAGTCAGTCCATTCTTCAAAGTTTTCACGCGCTGGCCACCGCGACATCGTAAACCGCCGTTTCGGAGGTTCACTAGGTTCTGCTCATGCAGAATTATAGCAGTCCATCCAGTGACATTACATGCCACAACTTGTAATTCATTCGCAATCTGAAATGTTGTATTTTATTTTTGCAGACCTTTGCGAAAACTCTGGAAACTGCTTGGAATTTTGGCTAATCACTTAGCTTGAATAATAATTTCCTACAGCGTCTCTGTAAAATTGAGATGCTTATTTAGTCTGGATTACTACACCGATATATTTTGATCTTTAAATACGATGTACCTCCAAATGGTGCCGGATAAGGGCTTAGATGTCGCCTAACTGTAAAGGCTTTTCCCTACATTCTAGTGAAATTATCTGAAATTAGTTAGTTTAAAATGACTGACTTCGGTTTGCAGCCTGCTGAAACGGTAACACCACCACTTTGTTTCATCTAACCAGAATTTAACTGAGGTTTCAAACCGACTAGATTATCCATGAGACGTATGTTCTAGAATGTTTCTTTGGTCCTACCATGTTATAAATTCTTTTACTACTCATCATCGCTTTTGTAAACATCGCCTGTCTGTGAGCACGTAATTGCAGTAACCTAACAAGTGTAATCTCGTAGACGGGTAGTTTAATGTGCACCACACTGTTGCACCGATACATCGATGCCACCCGTAAGTAACTGCTCAGTGGCAATTTTTTTTTTGGCACTTTTGATTTATGGCACACTTGAATTAGAGCAATTATTGGAATAAAGGGCAGTCCGCTAATTCGAAGGTATTTGTGACGATACTGAGACACGTAGGAAGCGCATGCTTAAAACGAACCTCATTTCAATGTAAATAAAATGCTCGTGTTTAGTGGGACGACTTGGCTGAAACGCGCCACAAGCACATTTACAGACGCCCCGATCTGGCGAGCCGACAAAAGCTCCCATTTTCACTTCCCGGTTTTGTCTTCAGCAGGTCCTAGTCATTCCACCTACGGGCCTGCAAAAACCTGCAGTTGGTTGTGTTGGCGATATGTCCTAAATCATCCCGCTACAAACCCAGGCGTCGCCAGACATAATGCGTTTGGTTGTATCTGTCCATGTGAGATACACTCGACGCTTCAACCTGTCACTGGAGGTCACAGCAGTAAAAAGCGAAGCAGTTGTAGCTGTTTACATGCTGTCCAAGTTTCATAGCTGAGGTAATATGCTCTAGATATTTTATGCTCTAGAGCACTTTGTAAGTCGCTCTGGATAAGAGCGTCTGCCAAATGCCAGAAATGTAAATGTAAATGTAGATCATACGCTAAAGGGTTTTTAGGTACTTTGTAACCTCGCCTGTATTTGAGGCTAACCAACAGATTGCATCTTGTTCCAAAGCCTATGAGGTAATGTTTGTGTATTTTCTCTTTGTAATACCCCTTGGCACATGTCTAGATGCTGGATAGTTTTGTTGTTGTTCAACAGTTATTTTTCATGAATAAATGTATGTTTGTCACCCATTACTACAGTTTTCCATGGTCTTCCAGTCTTACTCTTGCTAAGATTTCCTATGCATTCTTGCTGTTTAACAAAGTTCTAAACTGACAGATTTTTGACATATCTAAAGCCATTTTTCCCCTGATGGATAAAGTGTACTGTTGGATTAAATTGCAATGCCAATAGTGAAATAATGACCACTGAAAATCCTTTTAAGGCTGTAGACTTGTTCAGTTTGTGTCTGATTTCTTATGTTTTAGTTTCATAATGGCCTCTTTTCATTTTTTAAAAGATAAGACTGCTAATGCAAATTCAACATCTAGACTTTTTGTCAGATCTCTTGTGCATAAATTTATGATGCAATGACACTCATCTGGTCCAGAAACCGACCCGAGTCTACCCTAAAATGGGAGGACTTGTGTATAAAAAAGGATATAATTCTTACACGTTACACCCAATAAGCAAATGCATCTCTTTGAGTTACTGAATTTTAACTTTAGACTGATATTTTTAGTGTACAAGAAAAGAGAGCCAAAACAATGACACAGCTTGTGTAAGGCCAGCTTCTAGCGGAATGCATTTGATTTTAGCAGAGATACGATGCGTATATATCCAGCCTATTCCCAAATTGTCTTTGTTCGTTTAGCATAGAATACAGAATCAATAACATGCTTAAATGTTCACATGACAACATGACTCAGGATTCCCCCCAAATGTTTTTATTCTTTCAGGCTGATAAACTGCTACAAATTTTTGAATGCAATTATGAGTTATTCATGTGCTCACCTCATGCATTTGAGTGTTCAACAAGTAATACATTGCAAATAAATAAAGTAAATCATAAATTTTAATGCAGTGGAACAAATATTTGAAAATATTTACTGTAAATAGTATCTTTCAAAAATGTTTTTAATATTTCCAAAGTAGTAAAAATGTAATACAAATTATTCTTAACAGATTCATGGCTCTTCAGAAACTGATGAGACCACAAACTGAAACACATTCTTATCTCAAGTGTTCTTGAGTTTTACATGTGCAAAACACCCAGGGCACACGGGCACTGAGCACTGTATGCAGATGTACTTAGTTTTTTGTCTCCGTGTAGCATCATGGTATCGGCGTGCATTTTTTACTTCAGTGAGTTTGGGCCGGTGGTTTCATGGGCAAAATCTGATCTCAGGGGGTGCCTTGGACACTGGTCTGTGCTTCAAAGTCAAGTTTATTTATATAGCGCTTTTTACAACAAATGTCTCAAGCAGCTTTACAAATGCATGGGTCCACGTCCCTAACGAGCAAGCCAGGGGCGACAGTGGCAAGGAAAAACTCCCTAGGTGGGGATTAGAAACCTTAGGAGGACCAAGACTCAGAAGGGAACCCATCCTCCACTGGGTGGCCCAGCTAGTAGCAGACCATATTTATAATACAATATCTAAAGTCGATGTTGGGCTTCAGGTAGGTGGGAACACCAGCACATACCCTGGCAGCATCGACGCGTCCCCTGGCAAACTGGAGCATTTTCTAAGTGCACTATGGTATTGTCTTTGTAGAAACAAGCAGGATACAATATGCAGGTTAAATATGTAAGAATCAAACTAAACATCCATATATACAGCTGTGGAAAAAAGAAACAATTGCAAAATTATCCGTGTCTCTAACTTTACTATTTATAGGTATGTTTGAGTAAAGTGAACATTTTTGTTTTATTCTATAAAATATCGTCATTTAGAGCATTTATTTGCAGAAATGAGAAATGGTCAAAATAATGACAAAGATGCAGTGCTTTCAGACCTCAAATAATGTTCATATACATTTAGAAACAACAATAATAATGTAACTCAGGAAGAGTTCAGAAATCTACATTTGGTGGAATAACCCTGATTTTTAATCACAGCTTTCATGTGTCTTGGCATGCTCTCCTCTCGTCTTTCACACTGCTTTTGGGTGACCTTATGCCACTCCTGGTGCAAAATCCAAGAAGTTCAGCTTTGTTTAATGGCTTGTGACCATCCACCTTCCACTTGATTACATTCCAGATGTTTTCAATGGGGTTCAGGTCTGGAGATTGGGCTGGCCATGACAGGGTCTTGATCTGGTGGTCCTTCATCTACACCTTAATTGACTTAGCCGTGTGGCATGGAGCATTGTCCTGCTGGAACAACCAGTCCTCAGAGTTATGGAACACTGCCATAGCAGAAAGAAGCAAGTTTTCTTCCAGGATAACCTTGAATGTGGCTTGATTCATGTGTCCTTCGCAAAGATGAATCTGCCTGATTCCAGCCATGCTGAAGCATCCCCAGATCATCACTGATCCTCCACCAAATTTCACAGTGGGTGCAAGATACTGTGGTTTGTACACCTCTCCAGGTCTCCATCTAACCCTTAGACGATCAGGTGTTGGGCAGAGCTGAAAATTGGACTCATCAAAGAAGGTGACCTTACTCCAGTCCTCCATGTTCCAATCCTGATGGTCTTTTGCAAACTTCAGTCTGACTCTTCTTTGCTTCTCACTGATGAAGGGCTTTTTTTTCTAGCTTTACATGACTTGAATCCTGCCTCTAGCAGCCTGTGTTGAACTGTTCTTGCTGTGCACTTCACTCCAGTTGCCATTTGCCATTCTTTTTGTAGGTCAGTTGAGGTCATCCTGTGGTTGCTGACTGACATTCGAATAAGTTGAGAGTGGAGAGCCGATTTCGCCCTCTCCCGGTCTGAACTACCGTCTTTGAAATTTTAATGTATCCCTCTGCCAGCAAAACCAGAACTGAGCCCCTCTTTTCCTCACTCAAAACGTTTCTATTCAACTCTTTTGATATGGTTTATTTTTTTATTACAATTACTTTTGAGATATTTTTAGCACAAGCTACCAACCAGCTTGTCCTATTATAAGAGGACAGTGATGACCACAGCAGTGTTTTTGATACTTTTCCTAAATAAGATTTGGTTCAGGTGATCACATAATCAGAACCACATTAAGTAGAATGAGGTGTACTTGTGTTGGAATTCAACAGACACTGGAATGGAATGTCTGTAATACATGTAGAGATACTGATTTTGCTGTGGTATCTTAATTTTTTCCAGTGTTGTATATAGTACACATGCCAGTGATTAGCATGTTGCTCTGGCAGGCTTATCTTAGCAGCACAACTAAAGGGAGGGCCTGGAGGTGACCACAGCCATGAAGGTTCACTGAGGTGCTGCTTTCCACCCAAATCATCGTCACAAACTAGAGTGAACGCATGACATGGCTGGATGACAGCATCAACATCTCAGATTACCAGAAGACTCTATGACTGGGGGCCCCAGGCTCTGCACCTTCATATGCAGTGGATTAACTGAAGGCTTGATTAAATAGGTGAGTCTTGAGACTAGATTTAAAGATTGGAACTGTCTGAATCTTGGATTGAAGCTGGAAGACTTCTCCAAAGCTGAGGGACTTTGAAGGAGCGTTAGCTGTAGTCATGCTGACTCTAGGAGCTAAGAGAAACCCTGCATTTTGAGAGTGCAGCAGACGAGGTGGGTTATAGCATGCAATGAGTTCACTCAGATATTGTAGTGCCAGACCATTTAACGCTTTATACGTCAACAAAATAATTTTTAAATCAATTAGAGATGATCGGTATGCTTATATTCAATAAGGCTGTTTTTACATGACACTTTATATAGCTCCAAATTAGAATCCCGCTGGCGCAGCACGTTTAAGGCTTCGCGTTTGATCGTTATACCAAGGAGCCATTCTATTCTCACCCATTCTATTCTCACTCATTCTATTCTCACTCATTCTCTGCCTTATCCTAAGCTTTATGAAGAGAATTCTCGACGTGCTTGGTTATACGCTCAAGCCTTTCCAATTCGTATGTTATGGGGGAGTGGTCAGAAACTGCCTTGCTTTGAGAAAGTACTGCTAAAAACTGGCTATGTCAATACCAAATGATAGGACTAACTCTAAAGTATGGTTACAACTGTGCGCAGGCCCCACCACATTCTGAGTGATACCCATGGAATCAAGAAATGATTGAAAGTTCATTTTAAAAGAATCATGTGCATTTTCAAAGTGAATATTGCTATAATTACCATATCATCTGATAGCACTATATTACATACAAAGTCTGAAAACTCTTGCAGAAACTCCCGGAGGGCAGTAAAGAGTAATCGGCATAAACAACTGTGTTTATCCTGTTTGTCTGCTGCCTGGCCTTGGCTCTGGTTTGTCAGTCCCTGTTAAGTACTCCTACACCATCACTATAAAGCCTAGCACTTATGCTAGCAGAAATGAGAGCAGCACCCTCCCAAGAGGGGTGGATGCCGTCCCACTTCAAATAAACAGGCCTGCCCTCAAAACGGGTCCACATTGTTTTCTGAGCACCATTTAGACATCCAGTAGTTAAGCTCCCATTACCTGCTGTAGGGTTTGGCACCACACCGAATTGGAACGGGGCCTGTGCACATTATGACATCTGACAATGTCCCCGCTAGCTCACACACCCCTTTAACATTATTCTTGGTAATTTCCAACTGCCTCAACCCCACATCATTATTGCCGACATGTATAACAATCTTGGAAAATTTACGTTTAACCAGCACTTTAAGATTAGCCCTGATGTCAGGCCCTCTAGCCTTCTAGAGAGGTTGCTCTATTCACGTGCCAAAGCAACGAATCTCCTATAACTAAAGCTCTTTCAACAGCTTGCTCAGTGAGGCAAACCTGTTCGACACGTGAACCTGAAACTAACAGTGCTCAGCTCTACCGCAATGTTGCAGAGATGTCACCCATTCACCCCGCCGCGAGGGCTCTAGTGCCAGAGCTGGGGACTCACTTACTATGCCTGTGATAACTGGGCCTGCTAGACTGGACTATTACCATCTGCTCTCTAGGCCTTTCTAGAGCCTGGATGCTCTCTTTTAGACATGAAATCTTCTCCATCAGGCTAATAATTAACCTAAATTTCTCGCATGAAAATTTCTCACTGTTGACAGAAGGATAACTATACACTCAGCACAGGCAATAAGTGAATCGGCCATGATAAAAATGAATATAGCAGCTGGAGGAATACTTTGGTTAAGATAGGTTTAATACTTAGCTTCGGTTAAGGTAAGTTTTTGAGGGTGGAAAGGCCTTCCGATGACTCGTGGAGGCTGCTGGGTCTTCCTCTCTTGCGTTTCTCATCAGAACCCACATTAATTATCGCACATGCCACAAATGCCTTGAAACGTAGTAGACCCTTCTTCTCTAAACCTGACATTTTGTGTAGGGGACAGGCATTCACAGTGACCACATCCAAAAAATTAAAGAACACTCGGATATATCACCGTTTGTTTTTGCGCCTGTGCGGATATGTTGAGACACACTGATCCATAAGATCCACCCCTCCCATGTGTTTATAATACAGACCTTGGGATACTGACAGTGGATTTGGGTCATTTGGGCCACATCTTGTGGGTACTGACCAGCCCAGGAGGAAGCAATATGAATCACTGAACTGTCCAACCATCTTTCGACTGTGATGTTGTCAGTGTTGCTCTCCCTTCTTCATTCAGCTGCTCTTGACTTTTAAGTTTCAGCTGTGCTCCCATGAGCCTGTTAATCCTACATGTTCTAGTGTCATAGATGCCTTGTTGCAGTGTCAGAAGGAGTTGAACGGTACAAAAGAAATTGTGGAAGAACCCTTTGTGATTATTCATGTGTATGTCATTACAGAGACTTTGATTTTGAAGAGTTTATCAGTATTACCTGGTTCCTGTGAGTAACTGTCCACAGAGTGAAGGTACTTCAAAATCTCTTCAAACCTGTTAAGAGGCATAGCATTTACTAACTGATCAAGACAAAGACCTTCCACCGATGACCAGTAAATTTTCAGTCTAGGGTATCTCAGATATGACATAACCATATTTATTCCTAGAAAAGTCTTCAACTGTTAATTTTTTAGAGCCAGGTTTTCTTTTCTTTTTGAATAAGTTAATAAACAACACATGGTTACAAACAAATCATTCATAAACAAATTGACCCAACAGTAACTTAATGGTTCATGTAATTTGTCCAGTTTTTATTCAAAAGTATGTTTAACTTTTTCAGCTCAGAGTGATAAACCTGGTGATGTTCCTGGTTCTTCCTACTCCATTTGATGGCACTATAGCTCCGTGGTTCAGAAGAGGTGATGGAACCAATGTGAAGTTCTGTGAGTCCCAATGAACGTGAGGTCAACAAAACGTATGTCTCTGAAATCCTCTCGATGAAAGGAATCTGATGGTCACTTTCCTAATCCGATAGTGTTATGGGAAAGTGGAGTTTTCAATACTGGTGGTTAAATGGAAGCATTAAAGAATGTGGTGTCATTTCCTTCCCCCTGTTCCTCTTAGATCTCTCAGGCTACTTTGAGGTCATAAAAGTAGCTCTTGAAAGTGTAGCCAGTCATAAACCTCTCACCCTGAGATCCTGAGAAAAGGTTAGGTGCTGATAAGCTGGGTCCATGTAGCAGTGGTACCCCTGAGTGTCTGGAACCAGGTCAAAGTTCATTTTAAGTCATTTTAAAGTGCATTATCCACTACAGTGCCTTCCAGTAAAACACTGTAAACTACAATACAAATAGCTAAAACAGACTCATTTTTACAGGGCAAAAATATACTGAACATTTATTTTAAGGAAAGTTTAAGGAAAACACAATCTGAAGCTATTGCTCCTTAGACATAAATATTTAAATATTTTTATTTACCCTTAGAGATTATTTTTTTGTAGAAAGATTGAAGCACATGGAGTCAGCGGTTGTCCATTGAACATTTTGGTTTGTTGCACTTGCAGGTTTTGGACATCGGGTGGCACTGTATAGGATATTTTAGTAGTGTCCAATAAATAGGCTTTCATGCAGTTATAACGTTAAAACACATGCATACATAGAAGACAATGACTTTTGAATTGCTGTCCAATGTAGTGATCAGTAAGTATGAAAGGGCTATAAGATGGTTATTAATACAAAATCAATTGTTACAAAGCCAGTAAACAATGAAAACCATGTCCAGCTGTCTAGCCTGCGCTCACCATGTCACAGTCGTTTATGAGGAAAAGACAGACGAAAAGAGTGAGGGGTTATTTCATGACTATGAAACCATCAACAGATTATTCTCAAAAAAGCGTTTTCCTAGCCTCAGTTAAAGATCTAACAATAGCTGTGTCCTGTTTTGGAGGGAAATCCTCTCTGCCTAATTGTTTATCATACTTGCAACAGGAATTCGCTGAATGCATGGGAAACCCTCACAACAATCATCTTTCAGCTTCCTCACCACAGTCTCACTTTCAGTTACAGTAGACCTATACTCATATTTTAACATCAGTACTTTTTGAGGAGAGAGAACATGGGATCATTGGGGAAATAAAATAGTATACCATGTCCATTCTATTTTAAAGATTCCTTTTCAAAAGCCAGAAAACATCTACATAAGGCTCAATAGTAGATATGAGCTTGCCTGCTTAATTTGCATAGAATTAGCATAGCTCTAGATTTCACTGCCACCCTGGTTCACTTGAGCTGTTCTTGCATTTGTGCAAGCAGTATTTTTGTATCATTGATAGTAAGTCTCTCTCTGTCTGTCTCTCTCCTTCCTACACTCACACTGGTCTGCTCTTGGTAACTATGCATATCTTTTGCCTTTAGCACTAATGCAAACTCAATAGTTATTTTGAGGCAAATGCAAATAGTTATTTTGAGGGAGATGAGAGGGCAGAGGGTTTCCATCTCCTACAAAAGGTCCCATTGAGCAGCACAAGGACACGTAAAACACAGCTAATAAAAAGCAAAGCTAACAGGAGTCAAATATAAAAACACCATTGCATGGAAGAGCAGCTACAGCTGTCGTGACTGAACTCAGAGCAGGAAAAAAACGTATCCCAGGTCCTGACAGAAATGCCATGTAATGCTACAGAACTGGATCAGGCGCTTGTGGTAAAATACCATCACAGTGAATTTATTCACACAGGAGGTTTTCAAAAACGTAATTGCAAAACGGGCACAGGTCAGCATCAAGACGAGAGATACGTGCTAAGAAGAAAACACACAAAAACACATTCAAGTTAATAGCCTGAACTCAAAATGATCTCTTCAATGAACAAAACCAGAGAGGGAAACATGGTTAGTAATCAGCAGATCTCAAATGAAGGAATGGTTTGTAGTTGGAGGATTGAGGAGACGCTGGTGTTGTGGGATCTCCCAGTGGATTCTGTAGTTCATTGAGTCAGTCATGTCAGCAAGGACATTGGAGTGACAAGAGACAGGCCTGGCAGGGAGTGTGACACACTGGTTTAAATTAAAGTGTATCCATCTAATTCAGTAACATGTCTGACTGGAATCCTTTTCAAATATTGTACTGTGGCTAATGTGTAATATATATTTTGAGGGTAGCTAAGTCACAGTGTTTTGTGCCATAGAAGCAATGCTGAAACATAATCAGAAGGGAGGAAACATGTTTCATATGTATGCCCATTCTTGCCCTGATTGCTTTTTCACATGCTGTCTTTGTTGGCTCACCTGATTTTAGAAGAGCAAGTTATGTGGGGCATTAATTAGATATGCTTTTCAATCACAGTCACTGTGTAGTTAAATGTTTATACTTCATCAAGCCTGCTTGTCATGAAGCCAAGTGAGGAAACTGACATTCAAATTTTATCCCTATATATTATGAGTCATTTACAAGATCAGACATAATTGTAGATTTATTTCTCTCTCTCTCTCTCTCTCTCTCTCTCTCTCTCTCTCTCTCTCTCTCTCTCTCT
>JAOXYF010000024.1:6690312-6705602 GCA_028565775.1 Sternarchorhynchus goeldii
GCAGATGTGCTGAAGTCATTCAAAGCAAAGGCCTGTACACTTCCTACTGATTACTGACTGTTGTAACCTTCAGAAAACTGTTGCAAAATAAAGGTTTTTTTGTTGATATACTTTGGTTATTTTGTAAAACACTGTTCTAGTGGCATGGTGTAGCCCTTACAAAAACTCCTTCAAATGTTGATCAATGTATATTACATTATTTCTGAAAAATGTAAGTGTTCATACACTGTTCTCTAATTTTGATCTCGTGTGTGTGTGTGTGTGTGTGTGTGTGTGTGTGTGTGTGTGTATTAATTACCTATTTGGAACATGACTGATGCATGTAAATATTTGTTCATATAGTGACCAGGTTCAGTGTGAAGTCGTTAGAAAGTACGGTAGTGAAAAAGTAAGAGTGTGTTAATGCCGTGATAGTGCCCCCTGCAGGCGCTTTAAGCAAATTTGTGGCGATTCTTTCCCAGTATTAAAATATCAGTACACTTTATTTAAGAATAGGACGTGAATGCGTTCTTCTTCAGTTGAGTGTTATGGCTTGTTATGAAATCGATTATTTTCATACACAAGCCACCTTTTATGTGTGGTACTCTGGAGAATTATGTACACCAGGATGGATTGTTTCAAAATTTTGAACCATGAAACAACCATAATACAGTTCTTGTTAACAAGGGCTAATGATATTGTCCACTGTATGAATATGATCTTTCTCTCTCTCTCTGGTGTTAATCATCTGATGACAGGTGAGATGCGATTGCTAACAATTATTTTTTGAATGATTTCATATAGAAAGTACCTTGAAAATAATGGTTAATGATGAATTTCCAAAAAAATCCTTCACTTTAAGATATGCTCTGGGTTTATCAATTTTCATGTTTTTAGCAACTTGATCCCTTTACTCATTAATTGGGTTAGTTTAGCTGGAATCATGGGTTGTATTTGGATGTTTGGAACTTGAATTAAACCAGCTGCACCTATGCCCGCCCTGCTGGAGTCTCTCCTCTACATGAATAAGCGGCAGACGCAAGCGCAGAGTGCCTTTATTTGTCTACAAATCGGCATCATCACGTGACGCAGACGCTACTGTAGACACAAGCAGAGCTAACACAGATGCACACATGTCAAAGACAGGACATCTAACACCTAGACAAAAGAAACGAATGCAACAGTTTTTAAAAACAAGACACAAAAGAGTATAAGTCTAAAACGCAAGAATGGTGTAATGAGTGTGTGGGTGGTGTAAGTAATGAGAGTGTGTGTGTGGAGTAAGTAATGAGAGTGTGTGGGTGGAGTAAGTAATGAGAGTGTGTGGGTGGTGTCAGAACAGCATCACAGAAGGAGAATAGCCAATCAGGAAGGCAAGAGTCTCATGGGAGAATGTGAATTTTGCCAATAATCACTTTTACTTCAAAATGAAGAGCTTAGATCCATTCTTGCAATAAGACTGCTTCCATTTATGTACTAATGCTACGTGCTTTTAATGGCCTCTAGACCTTTAGATTAAATGAACCCTGGGACTTTGTGTAACATTGTGACGCTGCAAAATGTTATATAATCACATCTGTTTTTTCTATTTGATTTGGATACACAGGTATTAGTAGTTTATATGTAGGAAGTTAATAATCTGTACATAAAAGGGAATGACATAAAGGAAATACTATAAAAATATCTAGAATGATGAGTTGCTTCTTTAAATTAGTGTTGGGATTTAAAGAGAGATATTTAATTCCTTCTCCTGCATGTATATTAGCAATGCATATCAGCTGAACAAAAGTATTATGCAATTCTTTGTAAGCATCTAATATGTGTAAATCTTGGAAAGCCTTTTCTGCTGATGTGTTAGGACTACATGGCTCTGAACAGTTTTTCTATTTTTCCATGTATTTAAACCATGCATCCATCTATCAGTATCAGTTTAAATGCCTGTTCAGATAATTCCTGAATCAGAACACATTAGCCGTAGTGGAATACACGGCAGTTTCTTTTGGAGTTGGTCAGCTGTAGCCGATCAGTAGGCAAGAGGTGAAGTTGTCAGGCCCAGTGGTGGGGAGGGGCCAGCCAGTGCAGACATGCTGGCGTGAGACCAGGGTTCACGGGGCCACACAGCTGGTGCTGAGCGCTTTCTGCTCCACTCCTCTGTGGCCTTGACTGCACCTCAGTGTGCTGCCAGAGGCAAAAGGTCCGCACGGTCACTCACTCAAACCACTCATGTTTTTATCTCGGACCCACATAGCTGTTTGAAGCAGTGGAGATTGGACCTGGAGAAAACATAAACTGGACTTCATTATATAAAATGTCCAACTAAAATAGTACATTGCCTAATTTACAGCAATCTCAAATCAAGCCAGTACAGTACATTTACTGCATTTAGTTGACGCTTTTATCCAAAGCAACTTACAATTGTGACTGCATATGTCTTGAGCAATTGAGGGTTAAGGGCTGTGCTCAGGGGCCCAACAGTGGCAACTTGGCAGAGTTGAACAAACAACCTTCTGATTAGTAGTCGAATGCCTTAACTACCGAGGGACCACTGTTGTACAGGATGTGGCTCAATTAAGTATATTTTTATACAAAAGTCAGAAACATTTGTCAAGCTGAACTGAGTTTCTTCACTCTAATTGCAGTCTGCTGTAACAGTATCTTCTGAACAGTCCATCCAATATTTGGTCTTAGAAGATTGAGATGAAGACATTTCAGCAATTCAATATAAAAAAAAGCAGACAGGCTATTGTTTTTGTTTCAGTGTCAAGGTGGCCTTGAGTGCATTTTACAAACTCTGCACAAATAGTTCAGCCAAGCCGAACAGTGACAAGATATATTCAGTGCTGAATTCAAGAACTGGATGCCATTCTTTTTCTTGGGTGTCTAGAGTTCTTCACGAATAAGTTGATGCCCATTGTCACTGACTAAGGAACACCAAAGTGGGTCCAATATAGTGAAGTTAACATGGACTCTCTGCTGAGGAAGTATACACCATTCACAGGACTCAAGAGTGGAGCTTTTGGGATCATTTCAGCATGCAAGACAACCAATGCATAGCAAGCCCTCTATTTGTTGATCTGTACATGGTGCAGCCGTGGCTGTATGTCAGCTTTTGATTTTCTCATTGTGTTTCTGCAGCTCTTGGACATCAGTGGTGTGAGCTGAGTATGTGAAACTGCCTCACTGGTTAGAAAAAGGAACACTTGTCATAATGATCCCTCAGTCAGTTCTTTGTAGGCCTTCACAGTATGAGGTTAGGAGGTGTTTCTCTTCTATTCTTAAGGATTTATTATTATTAAGACACGTTTTGCGAAAAGGGACAGACATTACATATGCCACTAGGCACAACAATATATTTAGTGGCAATACTGAATGGGCGGGGAGAAACAGTAAAAAATAAAACGAACTTTGCAAACACTAAGCATTGGACAAGTTAACAACTTTAATGGAAATTCAAAACCATTAATATGCTTATCTTCTCAGTATAATGGATAAGCAGAGAGAGAGCAAAATGACCATGACATACTTTTGTGACCTCCTTTTGAACATGAGGTGCAGGTGTCATGTCTGTGTATGATTGATTGTATGAGCATGTGTGACCTTGTGAGACTGAGGACATGCACCCTTTCCCCTCTTATGCACTGTGCAAACCGTGGGCGTCTGTGTGACACTGATTGGTGACAGGGGTTCCTTGCCTGAGTGACAGTAGCTATAAATAAGGAGGAGCGGTTGGTTGTCTGGTACCTTCTCCAGCTGAGTTTTCCCTCCAGTGGAACCAGCAGACCATCCCAGCCATGAAGCTGCTTGCCTGGACCCTCGTCCTCTGCCTGACCCTCTCCATTACCCTGGCTGTACCCTCGTGAGTCCTGCTGCTTCACTGCCTGCTTCTCGATGCCTCTCACACAACTTCTCTTCCTCTCCCAGTCCAGAACATGTTTCTTATTCAACTAAAATCTTTATCTGCTGTGACTAATCCCTACCTCATTTAATATCTTCTGCTTAAGCCTGTCTTAATAACTGCATGAGTCCTTTTGTGTGAAATACACAGCATTTTAAAATGCAAGGCATTGTCAGGGATTATTGAGTATTGAATATCTTCAGATGCTTTGAGATGCTAAATGTATTCCATGCAGGCTATTTATTTGTTAAAGATTTAAAGATTTTCATGAAAATGTGCATACTTTGCAATTTTTTAAAGATAATTGCATAATACACTGATAAAGTTTAGTTCTGTTTGACTTCACAACATAAATTCTTCCTTTCTCTCCTCTTCTTCTGACATTTGGTATCCAGGCATCACCAAGGCCAACACAAGGCTGCAGGTGAGTTTATGCTTGTGAATAGCAGGTCACTCAGACAGGAATACTGAGTACACAAAAAAATAGTTGAACTACATATGTGCAAAAAATAGACAAAGACAAAAATAAAAGCTTTACTGTGAACAAAGCACCACATGATTTCACCACAGTATCAAGTAAGAAACTATTGTTTTAATTCAGATGCACCTGCTGAAAATGGGCACCAAAAACACAATGACGGCCATCCACACCATGACGACCATTCCCACCATGATGACCATTCCCACCATGATGATCATTCACACCATGATGACCATTCTCACCGTCCCCACCATGATGACCACGATGAGCGCTGCAAGGGAATTGTGTTTGACTCAGTTACTACGACTGAGGAGGGAGTGGTCTATTTCTTCAAGGGTGAGTGAAGGACAAGACAATCCGTCAAGTCTGTTGCGTAAAGGAAATGTATGTAGCAAAGGAAAGACAGTGAATATGAATCAAAGGTAATCATCTAATAAATGTACACTTGATGTGAGAATCAAGGTTTATGATATTACACTAAACAAGGCACACTATACTTCAAATCACTTATTTAAATTTTTGGATATGAACAGTTCACTCAAGGATAAGTTGAGAATTTAATGAATATTTCTCTTAAACTGTTTAGCTCACCCTCTATTTCTGATTGTTTGCATTAGATGACAAACTCTACAAGGGCTTCCATGGTGAAGCAGAGCTTTCCAACAAGACCTTCAGTGAGCTGGATGACCAACACCACATAGGCCACGTGGATGCTGCTTTCCACATGCATTCTGAGCACAGCCAAGACCACCATGACCACCAGTTCTTCTTTTTGGTATGTTG
The DNA here is from genome assembly GCA_028565775.1 of Sternarchorhynchus goeldii. NCBI lineage: Eukaryota > Metazoa > Chordata > Actinopteri > Gymnotiformes > Apteronotidae > Sternarchorhynchus > Sternarchorhynchus goeldii. The sequence goes on from JAOXYF010000024.1 coordinate 6,695,451, forward strand.
TCTTTGTGAAGGATTGAACTGAGACACAGTGTTGGGCTTCATGTGAAGGGAATCTTTACTAAACATTCCAAAGTGCCAGAGGCTAAAACACAAAGTACAGGCAATGTCAAAAGGGCATAATCAGAGAGGCAGAGGTATAAAGTGCAAGGCAAATTACAAAAGACATAACAAGTGAATGCAAGGAAAGCCAGGAATCTGAGAACTAATGAGATCATAAATGTCTCAAGAAGATCGAGAAGATATCAATACTCCATATCATCTGTGTGTTTCTGAAGATGTCACATAGTGTGTTAATGAAACAACAGGTAATAGACATAAGTAAACAGAGCAACCATTAGCATTCTGGAGATGGTCAGAAGTGTGTGTGCACAGCAGCTGTTGCCCTTACAGTCTTTAACTTGAATTTTAGAACAATGTTTACATCAGAGCCTGATGCCTTCAACATGAGCTTATCTTTTTGCTCCACTGTGTGTAGGACAACAAGGTCTTCTCCTATGACAAGGACAAGTTGGAGGTGGGTTATCCTAAAGATATCTCTGATGTGTTCCCTGGCATCCCAGATCACTTGGATGCTGCGGTAGAGTGCCCCAAGCCAGACTGCCCTGATGACTCAGTCATCTTCTTCAAGGGTATGACAGAAAGTTTAGGAATTACTTACAAAGACTAGAAGTCTTTACAGTTATTATACATACAAATTATACATACAATACATTGATCCACAACACACTTCAAATATTGCTTCTGTAAACTCTAGGTAATACAACCTACCACTATGACATACACACCAAGAAGGTTGATGAGAAGGAATTAAAGAGCATGCCCAACTGTACTAGTGCATTCCGGTTCCTGGGACACTACTATTGCTTTCATGGACACGTGTTCTCCAAGTTTGACCCCATTAAACTGGAAGTCCATGGCAAATATCCAAAGGAGATTCGTGGTTACTTCACGAGATGCCCCCACTTTGGTAGGTGAAAAGAGTGGGTGTAAGTGTATGTGAGTGTGTGGGGGGGTTGAGCAGGGATCTGTGCTTATGACAGCAGATACTCTTGTGTCTTAGATGACAAGACTGTTGATGAGCACATTGAGAGAGAGAAGTGCAGCCGTGCTCACCTGGATAGCATCACTGAAGAGGATGATGGTGATCTGTTTGCTTTCCGAGGTTAGTCTGAGTGACTGAAGTTGTTCTTGTAAATATTCAAAGTAGGCTTGCAGAATCAAGGTCAAACAAGCCATTATATTTAACACAGAGAAGCTGTTATAATTGTACTGACATAGCAATCAAATCAAATCTGCATGTTCAGACTGCTTTATCTTGCTTCTCCTCTACCCCCAGACCACCACTTCCTCAGTGTCACCAACCATGTGTTCCATTCTGACACTATTGAGAAGGCCTTCAAAGGTCTGCACAGTGATGTGGATGCTGCCTACTCCCATGAGGGTCACATTCACATCATCAAGGTTCGCATTGCTGTGTGAAGCCACATTATTTGAGCCAGGGTCTTTAGCTGTCTACTATCTGACATGATTTTAATTGATAGAAAACAGCTTGGTTACCATTTCACTATGCGGTGCCTGTTTGCAGGGCGACAAGGTGTATGCCCATAAAGTGGCGCACACACCCGGAGAACCACATGAGCCAATGAAGGGCTACCCCAAATCTCTGAAGGAGGAACTGGGCATTGAAGGCCCTGTAGATGCTGCCTTTATTTGTCCCAGCAAACCGTTAACCGTTTATATAATCAAAGGTACAAAAGCATCAGACATCTGCATCTACCCCAAGACGTGGTTGATAGTTTGTGATGTAATGTTGGTTTCTCTGTGTTTGTGGCTCTGTCTGGATGATATGCAGGTCAAGCACTCTATGAAGTGGACCTGAAGGTCACCCCACGAGTGCCAGGAAAACCTAAACCCTTCACAACCTTTAAGAAGATTGATACTGCCATGTGTGGAGCCAAGGGTGTCACGGTCGTGATTGGAAGCTATTTCTACCGATTTGAAAGCCCTATGCTGATGCTGGTTTCCAAGGCCATTCCTATAAAACACAAAGTGGCCCAGGAACTGTTTGGCTGCGACCACTAGACACATTACACAGAGTGACAGGGGGAGAAGGGAGAAAGAGAGACGAACAGCAGACACAACAGCACTGCCAAACGATGGCCGTCACTGCATGTCCTCCATAAGCAACTGAAACATCAAATTGCAGCATTTCCTCTCACTTTTGTCACTCAAGCCGTCAAACGCATTTTCCTACCTCTGATATCTTGTTCAGCTAATCCTAACCTTCATATTCATTAACACACACACTTGCAGCCTATTCTGGAGGATTCCTCTGTCATTGTGCTGTGTGCTGTCCAAGATACAGCTTCCTCTGCCTCAAAGCAATAGTTTGTCTGTGTTGTTTGTAAGTCACCCTTGCATTTTGTGCTTCATGAATAAACTAAAAAGAAAATAATATACAGTTTTTCTCTCTTCAGTGATTGCCTTGAGTATGTATCCCATATAGCATTTATTTTAATGATTCAGGGTCTTAAGTTGTATGCTGTAGTAAGTCTAATATTTACATTGGTAACATTACCACTACCTTTGGTAATCCAGGAAGATCTGATTTAGTTTCAACCACCAGGAAGATCTGTTTTAGAGTCAACAGCAACCACCACACAGTAAATTAATCTTTGGTTAGTTACGATTAATATTTACTACGCGTAAATTAGTGAGTTTATTTGGCTTTAGGTCCTGTTGTGATGCTTGATGTAAAGGATAATTAAAGATTAGTCGGAACTAAACGTAAATTCTGCAAATCGAAACTGTACTATCGAAACTCGGTGCCTTGTTATGGAAACGAAACTAAAAAGCTCATTTAACGTTCAGTTCTAGCGTCACACATGCACACGACTGGATGAACCTGGTAAATGATCTTCTTTTTATACTACTGTTATACTTTTTACACAAACAATCTGTAGTTTGGATACGATATGACCAATACCACAATGGCATTAAAATGCATTTAGCTATTGCTGTTCTTTCTAATCGTTCCTGGAATATTTGGTGAGTATTGGACAGGAACTAAAGTAAATCCTTAATGATGCCGGTTTGGAGTATTTCTGAAAAACGCCGATTAGGATCTAGATTCTAGATCATCTCGTCTCAGATGGATCTAGAACATATTTTACAAATTCCATTCTGAAATAATAAATGAACGTACTTTCTAAAAGATTGTTTTACAGCCAATCTAAGTTTAACTATTAACTTTTAAACACTGCTTGCTCTGTTGTGTAGATCATCAAGATATCAAACACGTAAAATATATAACAGAAGAAATCCAGAACCATGGATGGTGGAATAACTAGTAGTCTAAACGTATGCTATGAGGACAAGGTGCGTCCTTGCATCGATCTTGTGGATTCGCTTAGATCGTTAGGTGTGGAGAAGGACCTGAACTTGCCCGCTATCGCCGTCATAGGTGACCAAAGCTCGGGAAAGAGTTCTGTTTTAGAGGCACTCTCAGGGGTATCGTTACCTCGGGGCACCGGTGAGACGCTCACTTGTAAATTTAAAAGGCTTATAAAACTCATACAGCTTGCCACAGGTAGTTATGGTGCATGTCTCGAACTTTGTTCATAGGTATTGTGACCCGCTGTCCTTTGGTGCTGGAACTAAAGAGAGTTGAAAAGAAAGTCGCATGGTCTGGGAAGTTGACATATAAGGAGTACGAAGTAAAATTTAAAAAACCGCAGGACGTGGAAAAAGCTGTTTCAGACGGTCAGTTTTTCACATTCTTCTAAAATGTTTTTTGTTACATGCAGGACTGACAATAGCATGTAAATGTAATGTAAATGTCCTGTTCTTTAAAGCTCAGAATGTGTTGGCTGGAATGGGAAAGAGAATCAGTCATGAGATGATCACGCTGGAGATAAGATCCAGCACTGTTCCTGACCTGACCCTTATTGACCTGCCGGGAATCACCAGGGTGGCTACATTAGACCAGCCAATAGACATCGAAAAACAGGTGAGGGACATATTTTTTGTCACAGATTGAAATGATGTCACAGAAAGATAGCATTTAGTGATTGTCTTAAAGTGAGAGTGTGTTTTACCATATTTTGGGATTCTGATGTGAAAAATGATATTCATTCATCTAGCTTACCATAATTAACAACAAACACCCATTCACTCCCAAAAAATGCATTGTATGTTCTACTTGTGATTTAAGATGTGACAGATGTGCGATACTTTTTCTCATTTTCTTGTACTGCATAAAATAATACATTTTAAAATAAGGGAAAATTCCATTTTCTTTATTTAATTTTTTTATTGAACAGATCAAAGATCTCATCGAGAAATTTATTAAGCGACAAGAAACTATTAGCTTGGTAGTTGTACCTGCAAATATTGATATCGCCACCACTGAAGCACTGAAGATGGCAAACAAGGTGGATCCAAATGGGCAAAGGACACTGGGTAATGCAATACAATAATTCAGGCAATTTCAGGCTTTTAGTCAAAATTGCATATTGCTGAAAAATACCTTTGTGCATATCATAATCTATTCATCCAGGCATACTGACAAAGCCTGATTTAGTAGACAAAGGTGCAGAGGAAACAGTGGTAAGTACAGTCAATAACCAAGTGATCCTACTCAAGAAGGGCTACATGATAGTGAAGTGTCGTGGCCAGCAAGACATCAATAACAACCTGAACCTGGCTTCAGCCATTGAAAATGAGAGAGTCTTCTTTAAGAACCATCAACACTTCAGGCAAGAAACATTTGTGAACACTTTTGTCCGATGTGTTTGTGGAATGCGTTTTCCAGATATGAATCATCTCTTTTGTCAAATAAAATGATTGAAATTATACAATTGGTCAATATAATAATACTGATGATGGTAATAATCAATAATCTGGTTTATATAAAAAAGCAGTATGAATATGCCTTTATTTTTTGTCTTACAACAGTGCATAGCACATGCTATGGGCTAGGCTGAGACAGAATTTAGGCTTGCAAGTTCCAATCAATAGTCCTCTTTGACATCTCTGTGTCTATCTCAGATCTCTCCTGGAAGATGGTAAAGCTACAGTGCCCTTGCTTGCAGAAAGATTGACAAAGGAACTGGTTGAACACATTAAGGTGAGCTGTTATTAACATGGAAACATAAAACTGTCTTCTCCACCAAGTTGTCTTTCCTTACTTTTTTTCCTTTTCAGAGGTCACTGCCACAGTTACAGAAACAAATTGAGCAGAAAATGGAGAAGGCAGCTCATGAGCTGAGAATGCTTGGAGAGGGAGTTCCTCAAGAAGAAAATGAGAAGAACAACTTCCTTGTCATGGTAAAGACCTTTAAGGAACATATTTCTGAACCCAGTGTTTATAAAGCAATGGGCTATTTCTTCTTGCTTTATCTCCCTGTAATACTTCCCAATATGTTTGTACTTTACAGAAAATTAGGAAGTTCAGTGATGTCCTTACAGATGTGATGACGGCAGAAGAGGACATCAGAAATTCAGATACTAGGCTTTTCGCCAAAATCAGGGAAGAGTTTGGAAGATGGAAATCCAAGTTGGATGACAACACTATTCGTTGTGAGTTAGTTGCAAAAGCTTCCATTAGTATCTCATTAGTTCTGGTGGAATTCAGGAGATAGGGTTTGCTGAAATGGCATGTAGCTAACATATTCCTTGATTAGAAGGAGCTGGAACACTAAAGATGGATGTTCTTCAAGATTGTACTTAAATTGTATAATTATAACTCCAGCATAAAACTAATTAAGCTGTTGTCTGCTCTGGGGGTTATAACAACACAAAATTGTAACCATTAAAAGAAATTCCAACATTCCAACTATCTTATATTTGAAACATGCAAAAGTACATGATGTTTATTTATGCAGCTATTCATCTAAGTGATAGAGTTATCTAGAACTCTAGCCTAGATGTGAACACAAGCCCTATCGCATGCTGTGATGTTCAATTACTTCTCTTCCCTCACATGCTTGTATCTATGTCCTTCTGCCTCTAGTTGATGATGACTTTGTAGATGAAATGAGACTCCGTAGGGGAAAGGAGCTTCCTGGATTTATCAATTATAGGACATTTGAGAACATTGCCAGGAATCACATGGAGCAGCTTGAAAAACCTGCTATGAAGTTATTAGAAAACATCACTGGTAAAATAACAAATTTACCAACCTGTGTTAGTGGCGTTATTTGTGTGTACAAGCAAAAGAAAACATACTAGTAGAATACTCCTGACTGGAATGTTTTCTTTTATTTCCAAAAGATATTGTTCACTCTTGTGTGAATGATGTGGCCAGCTCTTCCTTCGCTGCCTTTCCCAGCTTGTTGAGGGCAGCTAAAGAACCGATTGAAGATCTGCTTGAACAGGAGAATGGAAAAGCCAAGGAGAGAGTTGCAACTCAGTTTAAGATGGAGAAGATAATCTATTCTCAAGATAGTATCTACAGCAACGGTCTACATATAGTTAAAAAGAAGCAAGAACACACATTCATGATATCTAATGCTGATGTCCGAGAGATGACTCATCATGTAAAAGCTTATTATAAGGTATCATCATTTTTATTCATGAAGGACCTTCCCCATGCTCAAAGATGTTTTATGATTATGAGATATATAAACATCGATAAGAAGCACACAATTAACTAGTATGTTATACTCCTCAGTCCATTACTTTATAGATCCCTATATGTAATCTATATCTAAAGATTAGATTTCTCAGACATTTCATCTTATGTCTCGCATTTGTTGAGAGGGTTTAAGGAATTTGGCACTGAAGTCTTATGTAAGTATTTTAAGAGTGTGTTTATTTGTATTGTCGCCCAGATCACCTCTGACCGGCTGGCCAACCAGGTACCCCTGATTATACAGTACCACATACTGGACCAATACATTTCTCGGCTCCAGAATGCCATGTTGGCTGTGATTGGAAGCAAGGATGCTGAAAAGCTTGTTCAAGAGGATTCTGACGTGGCCCGTCGCAGGAAAAACCTGAAGGACCGCTTAGAGCGTCTGCAGAAAGCACGGCAGGTCCTGTCCAAATTTGTCTGTGCAGCCTCTTAACTGACAGATCTGACAGGTGGAGCAATATGAAATGTGGAGTAAAAAGGTCATCAAATACTGTTTCTTTTCATATTATTTTGCTCAACCTTTACAAAAAAATAAACATTTGTCTTCTTGTTTGGTTAGGTGTAATGCTGTTAAAATGAATGTTGTTTTCTGTATATTTATATTAGGGCATACAATTAGAAGTACTGCCATCAAAGAAGTTTTATTTATAGAACTTATTCTGTTTTAATGAACTATGAAGCATTATAGGGTCGAGGTAAAAATAACCTTTAAAATGTTACCAGGTGTCAGTCTTGTGTCAGTGTAATTTGTTTGGGTTTTCTTAAATAAACAACTGAATGTGTGGAAATACCTTTAGTGGGAACTGTTCTGGTGCAGTGTAGAAGCTCTCCTTCTGTGATGTTTCACTTTCCATTTGGATCTGAATCTTATTTTGTGAATGAGAATGGAAGGGGTTAAGCCTCTGCTCCAGAAAATGCTGTTTAAAGTGGCTGCGCTAAAGAGTGGTGGGTAACTTTGCTGTCATCTTGTGGGGGACTGGGGTTAAAACTCTGATAGGGCAAGTGCTCTGTGCTATACTAGTAAGAGTCCTTGGGCAGCACTCCTGATTCATCTCTGTAACATGATTGAAAATAGTTACTCTGGGTAAGAGTGCATAAATGTGGATGTCAAATGCTTATAAATAAAATATAAATGTAAAATGACTTGTGTTTACATTATAAACAAAGGCCTTGCAGGGGGAATTGTTTTGCTTTCAGGTCCCAAACCTCAGAGGTCATTTCCTGAGCATCATACTGAGTTAAATGGATAAAAGTGCTAGAGTGCTGGTGATCTTATCATTTGTCAGGTAGGGTTTTGCTATAAATATCAAACTGCATCACTGATACGACGCCTCAAGAGATTTTTTAAATAATTTTTTTTTTATTTTTCGCATCTAAAATTTTCACTACGAACACCAGAACATCAACAATCCTTTAATCCTGTAGTTAGACAGGAAAGTAAGGTTGCGTTGATCCAAAACTTTTTTTTTCTACCTCACCTTTTCCCCCAGGTGGCGATATAGTACAAAAATACAGTAATGTAAAATCACAGAAGAAGAGTTACCGTAATATTTCTACGATTTAAGTGGCACAATGTTGAACACTATCAAACAGTAAAACACGTTTCTATACTGCACTTTACGATAAAATATTTTAGAAAACCCTGAGTCTGTCCAGCAAGTGTTATTGGTGTAATAGTGGAATACTTTAACGAAGATTAGATATTTTGACGCGTATGAAACAAGCTGACACTGATACAACCAAACTGCCGTGAGTTTATCTCTTACTGAACTCGATTAATTGCACGTTTGACCCAGTTAAACGCTGCCCTTGAACAAGTCGCGGCCCACGGCTTTTTACGATGTTGGCAGTGCGATCCCTGTTTTCCAAATCATATCCTTTTCTGGTGAGGCATCACATAGCCAGTGCAGGCTTGATTCATACAAGCACCAGCTGTAACGGTGCAAAAGTCGCTGTGGTAAGTATCTGTCGTCTATGCAGTTACAAATGTCATATGTAATGCGACAGAAAGGCCAATTATTTTCTTATTATCATATTTCAACTACTGTGGCTTTATTAAATAACATTAGTTTAGGCCTTAAAGAATCAACCTGCCTAATAGTATTACAGATGGGCACCGTTCAGTTTTAAAGCGAGACATTCTAAGTGAGACATACAGTGCAGTTTCGTTTGGGTTACACAAAACTGACTGGAAATGGACTAGAAACACATTTTTCAGACAAGAAAATTATGCTATTTCAGTGCAAAAGGGAGGCGGACTCCCTTTTGACATTTTCTCAAAACGTTAACTGACGTTTGATGCATGCAGACTGAGTGTAGCACTATAGTGAAACGCCTCCTTGTTCAACTCACACTTGGAGTGTTTTTTTCGTATCCCTAGTTAATCTAAACATTATCCTTTAAGTACTAAAAGTTCTATCGATACGAGATTTATTCACTGGAGTTCGTAACTTTTTGTTTTGGCAACCAGGTGTTGTCAGGCTGTGGAGTGTATGATGGCACAGAGATCCACGAGGCATCAGCGTAAGTTCAAATGAGTTCACACTTGCTCTAGTGTTATTCACTCTGGTTCTGGCCAGTTCATCCAATGCATAGATTCTTCAGGAAAATGGAGAGTAGGGCTGTTTGGACATGGTGAAACTGAAGCATGCTTGTGTGTATGTACAGAATCCTTGTACACCTGAGTCGAGGAGGCGCAGAGGTCCATATGTACGCACCTGACGTGGAGCAGATGCACGTTATAGACCACAGCAAGGGGCAGCCTGCAGAGAAGGAATCCAGGTGAAGACATGGAGGTTCTGCACTACTATTCATACTGGTTGCCTTGTCATTGACTTGGATCAGCATATTTCTAACCATATTGTGTGGGTGGGGTTGGGGGCTCCAGGAATGTGTTGGCAGAGTCAGCCCGCATCGCCAGAGGCAACATCTCTGACCTAGCTGAGCTATGTGCAGCCAGCCATGATGCAGTCATCTTCCCCGGAGGCTTTGGGGCTGCCAAAAACCTGTAAGAACCACTGTGGCTGATTACTGTGTAGACTTAAAAAGGTTAACAAGTACAGACTGCATGAACTGTTTTCCCCCCAATTTTATCCAGCAGTCAACATTATGTGCCGAAAATGTAATTTCTATATTTTTAACTTGTATTATTGTCTCTGGAGAACAGGTCATCGTTTGCTGTTGATGGAAAGGACTGTAGTGTGAATAAAGAGGTAGAGCGTGTTTTGAAGGACTTTCATAAAGCAGGAAAGCCTATTGGGTGAGTTTACTGTCAGTTATGGTGTCATAGACCAATAGCATTTAGGAGTATTTAGTCTCCATGAAATCTTTGCTTTATTTCATATTAATGATTTTTTCAAATTAGGTGAATCTGTCTGCCCTTGGACGGAAAGGTGCACCTCCAGTTGTCAACCCTAATTTGTTTTATTTCCTACTCCCTGCTGTTCTATATACTCCTATATTCCTACTCCCTGCTGTTCTGTATACTCCTATATTCCTACTCCCTGCTGTTCTGT
>JAOXYF010000024.1:6732457-6737457 GCA_028565775.1 Sternarchorhynchus goeldii
ATAATAATAATAATAATAATAACAATAATAATAATAATAATAATAATAATAATAATAATAACAATAATAATAATAATAATAATAATAACAACAACAACAACAATAATAATAATAATAACAATAATAATAATAACAACAACAACAACAACAATAATAATAATAATAATAATAATAATAATAACAATAATAATAATAATAATAATAATAATAATAATAATAACAATAATAATAATAATCATAATAATCATAATAATCGTAATAATAATAATAATAATCATAATAATCATCATCATCATCATCATCATCATCATGGAAATCATGGTGATCATAACGGCGTGACTTAAGACTTAAGACTTGCTGTTCTATGAACTCACTCGTATTTTATGATGAACTACATGCGTTTACCAGTAGAAACTGTAAAAATTACGTATTAATTTTACAAACTTGTCTTTTAACTCGCTTATGACCAAGGTGAAACTTTGAGTGTTTTCAAGTTTGATAATGTCTAAATGAATGTGGACATGAATTATTTAGATACGTGTCATTTTAAGAATGTATGGTAAAGAATGTAAATAAAGAATCTAATAAAAGCATTAAATCCGATTAATGCAACCAGAAAAATTAAAGTAAAATAGCAACTATATTGTTGATTTAAAGCTTTAAAGAGGTCATTTAGATAAAAGGCAGAAACGGGCTGTTTAAATTCTTGATATGCAAACTATGAGGAGGAGCGCTAACCAGCGCCGGGATAAACGGGTTGGCTAAAGTAGAATACATAACTAAACGACAGCAGCTGGATGGCAGATTTTTCGGTCTGTTGCAAGGTTTTTCAAGGGCCTTTGGAGTTGGAACGATATGGAGCAAACCTGCTGTTTGAATATTCATATTTATGTTTTTTCCTCTGTGTTTTAGAACTGAATGTATTACTTCAGAGGAATTCGAACCACGCAAAGCCTTGCAAAATCACGGGGACACAAAGTTTGAGTGAGGGCACTCTGAGACTCAGGATGTATTTTGTGAGGTCCGAATACATTATGAAATGATAAAATTATGAAGTTGAAATACTTACGAATATGTGATAGGAAATTATGTAGACTTTGAAAATGTATGTTTATCGGTACATAAGTCATAAGGATAACTATTCATTTATTTATTTATTTAATCACGCACTTCAAAGTAAAACTTGGAAAGAAGCTACAGCGAAATTAGTTGACAACGGCAAAACAATAAACAAAACACAGAAGCCTAGCACAGGCCAATAAGAGTATCTCGCTTTTTCTCAATATTCCCAAGGCCTCTGGATAGTCCCTAAGTCCCTGGATACCTTCAAAACTACTAACCGAAAACCAATAAAAAGAAATAAAACAATTTAAAAAAATCATTTAAATAGTAAACTTCGAAAATGTTGAAGCAGTGAGGGTTTACAAGTACAGTAAATAAAAGAAAACAGTCTGCTAAATGTCTTGTCTCCCTTTTTAAACATCTGCTTGCTAGAAATCTTCGCCGCCTAGCCCATTTGCTGCGCGTAAAATGCAATTACCCCGAAAGGTAATGAGAATTACACGCTATCACGTTTCCAAATTAATCACTATGCACCTCCCCCGCCGACCCACTGAACGAAGCCCCACCTTAATAAGGGTTCTCGCTCTTGCTCGGCGACTCCTAGACTGCTATTCAAAACCCACTAATAGGCCGCACTGCTAATTAACCGGCTAAACGCACGGACAAACGATGGGTAGTCCACGTTGCGTCAAAAGTACGCAATTAACAGTAATGAAACAGCATTTTACGGATTAAATGAGTGAGAACAAACTGAGAATATTTGATTATGTTAATGCGTGAATGCGTGGGTAATTTATTTTTTTTTTAGAGAAATTGGTGCCCTGACGGGCTTGAACTACGTTAATTATTATGTGAGTGAAGGTGATTATGTGTGAAAAGTACAGTAATTGCCATGGTTATAACAGCATAGCATGGCAGAGCGGTTAGGTCTGCATTAAGGGATTTAATTCACTTACAACAAAGGTCTTACAAGGAGTTGTGGAGGTTTACTGGTTTCCCTGAATTTCACAGAGCTTCATCATTCAACTTGTCTCATTATTTTTAACCAGTGTTAAAGACCTGAGAAGACTGAACAAAATAGACAGTTGAAATTATGTCTAATCGTATGGTTTGTTCTTCATATCAACAGTCTATTTTACATGAAACTGTTAAGTAAATCATCATAGTACACATTAAATATAGTACACATTAAACATAGTACACATCAAACATAGTGGACATTAAACATAGTGCACATCAAACATAGTGCACATTAAACATAGTGCACAGTAAACATAGTGCACAGTAAACATAGTGCACATTAAACTTAGTGCACATTAAACATAGTACACATTAAACATAGTACACATCACATAGTTCACATTACACATAGTACACATTAAACATAGTATGCATCATAGTGCACATTAAACATAGTACGAATTAAACATAGTACACATTAAACATAGTACACATTAAACATAGTATGAATTAAACATAGTATGAATTAAACATAGTACACATTAAACATAGTACACATTAAACAGTAAATACTGAAAAAGGAAGACATGACAGACTTGAACACTGGGGAAAGTCAATCATTACCAAAAGCAATAATCCAACTTTTTTTAAACTCACAGATTGGCAGATTGGGTTTATATTTTAAATATTTATGACATATCTTCTCTCTCTCTCTCTCTCTCTCTCTCTCTTTCTGTTACACTTACATCTTACACCATTTTAAATCCCCTGGTTCAGTCCAGATGCAGGTTCTTTCAGACACCGCCTTGTGTTGGCACAAAGGATTACACAGAGAGGATTGGAGCCATGCATCAAAGGTGGCATGAAAACACCAGAAAGAAACAAAGAAAAAAAAGCTAAAAGTAAACAAATAAAAAGCAGTGTGTTTGTAGCATTGTAAGACCAGAAAGTGTTTGAAACCAAGAAAGAGAGAGAGAGAGAGAGAGAGAGAGAGAGAGGATTAACTGTTCAGCATGAAGTTGTGCAGCTTCACTCTAACTGATCTTCACAATTCTGTGATGTGCTTGATTTATTCATCATACTTACTGCTGATACTGTTTAGTCAATCTATGGCCGTGCCAAGAAACCATCACAGACCGTGAGGGTTTGATCAGCCTGGTGGGGGTTGTTACAGTAGCCATATGAGAGCTCCTCTCCCCCAGGAGGGCTGATTCTCTCTCCCCTTCATCTGTTCTTCCTTAAGTAGCACATGGCACTGACTGGAGGGACGGAACACTAGTAAAACGTGAATGGTTGCGTGTTGTAAAAACACAGAGTGGACTTCAAATAAATGAAATTAAATGTCTGTTTCATAAGCTAGTTTCACATAGTGTATGTGTACAGATTTGTGTGTATGAGTGTGGGAGTGTGTATGTGTGTGGGAGTGTGTATGTGTGTGGGAGTGTGTATGAGAGGGTAGGAGGTCTTGAACAGGGATAGTTTGTGCATCCAAAAGTCTATGATGCAAAGCTGATGAACTCCCATATAGGTTGGATTAATGTGTAAGACTCAAAGACACTAAGACAGATGGAGGAGAGAAAGAGAGTGAGAAAGAAAGGAATGTATAGCAGAGAGAGGGTGCGCTGGTCATTGAAGTGTTTGAGCAGTTAAAGAAAGAGGGGATAATCCTGTAAGAGTGAATTCTTGGATATTCATGACCGGCCGTGTGTGGACACTGTGTGAAAAGAGGACACAGCGTGGATGCAACGTGACATCAAAGGGCACCATGGGAGCCCACCAGGCCTGTGTGTGTGTGTGTTTGTGTGTGTGTGTGTGTGTGTGTGTGTGTGTGTGTGTGTGTGTTACTAGACCTTTATTTGTGGTTATTTGTCTGTCCGAAACCAGTCAGAGTGGAAATGATCTGATGGATGATCATCCCTCCCCCAGAGAAGCTCCATTCTGTGTGTGTGTGTGTGTACTGAGAGAGGAGAACTGAGAGAGACAGAGTGTGTGTGTATCAGATGAGTTTTGTTTACTTTGAAATCTGATCTTTTTCAAGCATATGTCTCACTCTAACCCTGTGGGAATACACACTCTAACCTTTTACGACCCTAAATTACATTAATACTAACTTTCTGTGCTTTTCTCATCACTGTCTTCAATGTTCCATCACATCCTTGTTCACACACACATGCAGGGACTGATATTCTGAAAGAAGCTCATCTGTGTGTTTTCAGTATTTGTGTCTGTGTGCTTGTGATTCCTTCATTCATTTCAGTTTTGTGAAGCCCAAAACTCACCATACTGACCCTGCACGTACCCACATAACCCTAGCAGAACTTTGATCACCTCTTACTATTGTTCCAACAGCACACAGTTCATCTTTTAAATATTGAACACAGTTCATATTGATTACCATAAAAATAAAATTGTGCTTAACAAAATTCTTGCTAAATATTCAGAAGTAAAAGAGCTGAGTACAGCACAACATTTGGTATCAAGCCCCTCCCACTTCCTCTTTTGCCGTGATCTTGACTGTGAACATGGCATGTTTCCGATGCTCTCTTCAGGCTGGTTTGTCTTATTCAGCTCTGCGTTCCTTTACCACTTCGGACTGTGTAGGCGTCTCTCCTTTCTTCCGTCAGTCTCTTGTTGCTTGTTCTCCCATCGCTACACCAGGCCCTCTCATCCATCATATCCCAGAAGCCTTCACTCTCTTATTACAACCCCTAACCTTCCTCTTGCCCCTTTACCAAAGTGTTGAACTGCAACAAGCACACACACACAAAGGCGCTTTATTAGGAGGTGGGGTTGAGACAGGCCTTGTGTGTTGGATTTGCGGCTGTGTTGTGGGAGGCTGAAGATTCATCACTGTCAGAGAGAGGGTGAAGGGCAGTCTGATTGCGTGAAAGTTCTTGATCTTTCCATATGGACTTCTTCACAGAAGCTTGGAGCACAAGTCCAAGTTAAACGGAAACATCGTACGACCATTTCCCAAA
>JAOXYF010000024.1:6739957-6750472 GCA_028565775.1 Sternarchorhynchus goeldii
TGTGTGTGTGTGTGGATGCCTTGATACTATTCACAAGTCAGGGAACACCAGTTGCTATAACTTCCCCACCCTACGCATCCTTTCAAAAAAACAAAAAACAAAACAGAGCTTCACATCTCTTGCGTGGCATCTGTTTGTCTCTCTGTAACTTCCTCCCAGGGGCTGTGGTTCCTAGATAGAATATCAAAAAAGAACGTGACTGTTTTGTGTGTGTTCACATGTAGGAGGGAAAGTAAGAGAGAGAGAGAGAGAGAGAGAGAGAGAGTTAATTACAACATTAGATCATTGCCCATCTCCTCTTCCTCATTTGCTCCCTATGGTCCGTGAGTGTTGGTTCACTCAGAGAAGAACAGACTGTGTGAAGGTGTAGAACTGTATGAAGGACAGACTAGGACACAGACCTTTCAGCCAGTCTCCAGAGGAACTGCCAGTTACAGAAGACTTTTCTATTTTATAGACGTCTATATCTTTTATATTGTTTTTGATTCTTTAACAATTTGTAACGGTGAAACCACTGAATTGGGAGTCAAGCGTTCTTGGCGAGGAACTGAATGGCTCTCACTGTGGTCCAGCTGTGGATGGCACTTTTGTGAGCAGATCTTTGGTCTCTCGTGGACGTGTGGATTTGAACAGGTGCCTCTGAGAGAGCATGCAGCCTGCCTCTAGCCTCAGGTGCAGGGAGCAGGGAGAGGGATCGCTGAAGCAGCTCATGCCCAGATCAGTAAGAGTTTCTGGGACTACAGGATTAGGAGGATCAGGATCCAGTTCTGGAGGCCTCCAAGGGCCCCACAGACACCTGAAACTCCCCCGAGAGCTCAGCCTGGAGGAACAGCAGGAGCTAAGGCGCAAAATTAACAGTCGGGAACGCAAGAGGATGCAAGACCTTAACTTAGCCATGGATGCATTGCGGGAGGTGATGGTGCCGTACTGTTCCTCCCCCTCCTCCTCAGGTGGAGGAGGGGGGCTGCAGCACCCTTATCTGCCCCCTGGAGCCTCTCCGAATGGCCGCCGCCTCTCCAAGATCTCCACGCTGGTGCTTGCCCGCAACTACATCCTTCTGCTCGGCTCCTCCCTACAGGAAATGAGGCGCTTGCTGGGCGAGGTCAGCATCGGGGTGGGCGTCGGAGGGACTGGGCCACGCCTGCTCCTGGCAGGAGGCTGGCCATTCCTTGGGGGGCCAGGACAGCTTCTGCTCACCCCCCCTGAGCAGCAGCTTGGTCCAGCCAAATGCTCTCCACTGCCGCTGAATGGTCCCCCAGCCCTGGAGGAGACTACAGCATGGAGCTCGGAGGGGTCTGCAGGGGCCTCACTTTGCCCATGTGGGGCATGTAGGGCACCCAGAGTACTGCATGTCCAACCTGCATCACGC
The DNA here is from genome assembly GCA_028565775.1 of Sternarchorhynchus goeldii. Taxonomy (NCBI): domain Eukaryota; kingdom Metazoa; phylum Chordata; class Actinopteri; order Gymnotiformes; family Apteronotidae; genus Sternarchorhynchus; species Sternarchorhynchus goeldii. The sequence goes on from JAOXYF010000024.1 coordinate 6,741,327, forward strand.
TTCCAAAAATGAGTCCAGACCAGAACATGACCGAGGACATCAAGGATTTCAGCACTCAAAAATGATGTTTTTAGTTTCTTTCTTGTTCTTTGATTCTAGGTCCTGTGACAGAATTGTGTCAGAATTTTTACTGAATTATTCTTATGTTTATGTGTAATACCAAAATAACAAAATATTTAGTATGATATTTCAAAACCTTGATCTAAGTAGGTAAAATAAACTTAAGGTGCTACTTGGAAAATGTTTTATTTCATAAAATAGAATAAAAGCAGTTCATGAGGAAATCACTTATATGACTGTGTGTGTGTGTATACATGTAAGTGTGTGTGTGTACATGTAAGTGTGTGTGTACATGTAAGTGTGTGTGTATACATGTAAGTGTGTGTGTACATGTAAGTGTGTGCTCCTGCAGGAGTTCATGCAGCTTTTGACACATCCACTTTGTTCCCTCTTTGTTGTCATCTTGGGCCCATTTTAATGTATGTGTGTGTGTACATGTGTGTTTGTGTTTGTGTGAATGATTGTTTGAGTGTATGTGTGTGTGTATGTGTGTGTGTGTTTGTGTTTGTGTGTGTTTGTGTGTGTGTGCTCGTGTGTGTGTGAATTTGTGTGTGTGTGTGCTCGTGTGTGTGTGTGTGTGTGTGTGTGTGTATGTGTTTGCTCCTCACTCCTCTAAGTGAATGTGACATAGCAGGTTGGAATAATTACTCAGAGCCTCTCCATGCAAAGAGGAGATACAGCTTCCAGAACATCTCTCCCCTGCCACCAGTCTCTTGCAGAACATCTCTCCTGTCACCAGTCTCTTCTCTTTAGACCACCTCAAACTCCCCATTCAGTTCACCAAATAAACCCCTGACATCAAAACCCGTCCCCATAATTACTCCACTCGCCTTCTCTTCCTCCTCTCCACCTCTCCCTCCCTCCCTCCCTCCCTCCCTCGCTCAGAGAGGTAAAGGACCGTTTAGCCGACCCGGTGTGCCGCATATTCATTACGTCGCTCTCACAATGCGTTCAAACGCGCAGAAAATGTGTTGCCATCAAAAGAGCTCAGTCCGCAAAACCAGAAACAACGCCGGACAGAACCCCTCCCTTCCGCACCCCAAAACACCAGTGTGCAGCAACCATGGTGGTAAAGAAGAGCACCCCCACCCCCCAACCTCCACCCTTTTTTCAAAGCACACAGAAAAGAAGGCAATGGTAAAAGAGAACACGGGTGGAGCTCAGCGTCCACGAGGAGCGCCATGATAACGCCCGTCATAATCATAATAATAATAATTAAATACGGGGAACAATGGGCTCATCAGTAAGAGAGGGATTAGCCTGGCCGGGCGAATGAAAGAGGGCAGATGGGTGAAAGGAGGGAGTCTGTTACCCATAGGGTTAGACAAAGGGAGAGGTAGATGCCATTAAGCAAGATTAAGTCTAATAGACCTTGATTTTCTTACAAGGAAAGAAAAGGGCTCAGGAGTACGGAAGATCAAAGACGTTCCGTATTGAGACCCCACTTCTCACAAGAACACACACATGCATCTGCACACTAACTTGGTGTTCTTTATATTTACATATAGCTGCCTTATGACTGGAAGAGGATTGGTGTTCTTATTTTTACTCTCTCATTCACCTCAGCATAGAATCCCTCTCTCTGTCTCTCTCATCCTCGCTCACTCACTCTCTCACTCTCTTTCACTATCTCTCTCTCGCTCTCTCTCTAATGCCACAGTGCTGTATTGTCTGAGGGCTGTGGAGGTCTGCCCTCTCTTTGTGCTCATGCTTGAAGTCATCACTGATGCGCAGTCCAGCCAAAACAAAGACAGCCAGAGTAGAACAGGGTTGTTCCATTGTGATGCAGGACATGCCACAGTGGCATTACACAGCTTACTGATATATGACTGTCTGTGTGTCTGTGGGTGTTTGTGCGCTACAGAGGAAATGTGTGCATACATCCTACACAGGCCACAAAGGAGGACGCTCATTAAAACATTCATATGCATTTTAACTCTGTGTTTTTGTGCGTGTTTGTGTATGTGTGTGCGTTTATATGTGTGTGCATGTGTGTGTGTGTGTATGTGTGTGTGTGTATGTGTGTGCGTGTCTGTGTTTGTGTTTGTGTGTGTGTGTTTGTGTGTGTGTGCGCATGTCTGTGTGTTTTTGTTTGTGTTTTTATGTGTGTGTTTGTGCATGCATGTCCGTGTGTGTGTGTGTGTGTGTGTGTGTGTGTGTGTGTGTGTGTGTGTGTGTGTGTGTTTATGTGTGTGTGTGTGTAAGCATGCGAGTATGGCTTGAAGAGCAATCGAGGACCATCCATCCATCCTTGGCTGTGGGTGAAAGGATAACAGTGAGAAGAGCTCCACTCCTCCTTTCAGACCCTCCGCACAGCCAGAGGATTTATCTCTCCCTTCCCTAGGCCCTTTCTCTCCTCACTCCAGCCAGCTCTCCAGCCTCACGGTGACTTATAGAGGGCCAGAGAGTCACTGATATATCACACTGGCCAGCACACCAGACACCACCCCACATGCAGGAGAGAGCAGAGAACCAGCAGAGAACCAGCAGACAACATGTTTCTCAAACTGATGATCTTGATAGAACAGTTCTGATAATATTAATGTGAAAATAATATTAAGATTAAGGCCCTTGTTGAGATGAAGATTATTATTAATTATTAATTATTATTAATGAAGATTATTCCCACTGATGTTGTGGCTTGGAATCCCCTCCTCTCTCTCCAAGATTCCTTTCTTTTCTCATCTTCAAATTCTTGGAGATGCCACCTTTTGTCTCTTCTCTTCTCTTCTCTTCTCTTCTCTTCTCTTCTCTTCTCTTCTCTTCTCTCATTTTTCTCGTCTTCTCAGATTTTTCTCATGGTCAGTAGTGCTACGTGGGTAGTCTCAGGAATAGGAAATGCTGAGCAATAAATTTGCGCATGTTACTAGGGGCAGTGGGGGTGAGGGTGAGGGTGGGGGTTGGGGTGAGGGTGAGGGTTGGGGTGGGGGTGCTCCCACCCCTCTTATTTATCTCTTTAACTTAGACCTCCTGGACGTCCCCCCAGATTCCCGTCTGCCTTTCTACAGCGCAGCTCAACCCAGTGTACTCAGTCCTCTGAGCCTAGTAACGACCTGTGTCATTAACCCTCTATTCTGCTCTAACACACACACACACACACACACACACACACACACACACTCACACACACAGGTTTCCATACCAGCTCTTCATTACCCCAAAGCCCTTGTGACTCATGAGTGTTTCAGGGTGGCATGCCATGGGAAAAAGCTTGACCTAACACAAACACTCAAACTCTAAAAACAATGAAAATTATTGTGTAATTAGTACTGTCAGAATTATATACATCTCGTCTCAATACAGTATTCTTTATTTAAGTGCGTGTTTAGTGTTTATTTAAATATTATGGTATAATTTATGAATAGTGTTATTTAAATATTTCATTTTATAAAAGTCAATTTTATAACATGATATCACTGAGACCATGTACAGTGTGTAACCACTAGATATGACTATTTATCTAAAGAAGAGGCTATAGTGTATTAGAGTGTATTAGAGTATATTAGAGTGTATTAGAGTGTATTAGAGTATATTAGAGTGTATTCAAACTGTCTACTGAGTGAAGAGAAGAGCAAACAAGCAAACACACACTCTCTCTCTCTTTCTCTCTCTCTCTCTCACACACACACACACACACATACACACACACGCAAACACATAATCCTCTCTAGCCTATTTTAAACAGAGACAACACTCTACACCATGAAGAGAAGGGCAAATACACACACATATACACACTCAAACACACACACACACACACACACACACACAAAAACACTTTTTTGGGTGTCTCCGTCGACGTGGCAATGACCTGGTGGCTCCCAGTTTGACCTGTTTCCCTGAGTGGGCTCAAGGGCAAGAATCCCAGTTAACACATCACAGAGCTCAGCCTTTGCTCTCACCCTCGTTTTCTTCTTCTTGCCCCTCTCCTGCCCCGCTCGCTTTGGCCATGCAGCTGACAGCAAACAGGCTGCTCTCGTTCTCTCCCCTTCCCTCACTCCTCTGTTCTCTCTTCTCTTTTCTTCCCCCTCTTTTCTGTTTAATTGAGTTGTTTGGCAGACAGGCTTGTCAACCCGCCGCCACATCGTGGGGAGTCTGTGTGTGGGTGTGTGTGTGTGTGTGTTTGTGTGTGTGTTTGTGTGTGTGTGTGTGTGTGTGTGTGTTGGGAGGCACAGAGCAAGGGTGAGTTGGCCTTTGTGCTCTGCTAGACGGGTTAGTTTTTTACAGTTAGTGCTGCTTGAGTAGTTATTCTACAGGGAGCGAGAATAAGAGGGAGAGAGAGAGGGAGAGAAAAAGAGAAAGAGAGAAAGAGAGGGAGAGTGAGAGAGAGAAAGAGAAAGACAGACAGAGGGAGACTGGAGAGAGAGAGTTTCAAGAGATAGAGAGAGTTTTATCACCAAACATCTAATACAGTTTTATAATCAGGGAATTACACTTATTAACAATAACATGTATTGCTAATCAATATATGCAACACAGCATGCTTGTCTATTGGTCAGTATAGCTAATCAAACATGTTCTATGTTCTATGTTTGTGTTCTATGTTTAAGAACTTTTGGCAGTATGTTGCTAAGGCAGTTTCTCACCAGGCAACCAAAGTAAACCATACTACCACATTAGCAACAAATGTAACATTAAGAAATATAGCTGATGAAGAGTATCTTAAAACAGCGATGAATCATTTAATAAATATTTATAAAATTATCATTATGGTCAGCCAAGCATGGTTTTATTTGTAAATATTCATTTTTAATTAATGGAGAGGGAGAATCATTTATTAATTTGATCCCATTCATAATTTACAAGATAAATAGAGTAGAACATTTGAATGTTATCTTTAATTAATCAACACTCTAAGTAATCTTAATCAAGAAAGATATTTCATTTCATTTCATTCATTTCCAATAAAGAATTACACGCCATACAAAGAAAATCCAACATACAAGCAAGTTTTTAATTGTGGATATAATTTTATAAATACTTGGTAGATTTTTTTAAATTAATTTATATCTATATATAAAAAGAGAAAGAGAGAGATTTACAAAATATATTTGCTTGCACAGCTGAAGAACCTCTGTCCTTTTTCTCTAGAAACCGTGCGTAGATTGAATAATATTGCCACATTACTTAGTACAATACACTGCAGTTACACACCTACACGCATACACACACACACACACACGCACACACACATTATATAAACTGTTTCTGACTCTAAACAGGGTATTGTTGTATTGTATTTCAGTCAAACCTGAATGTCAGTAACTTCATAAACTTCATACATGATTTAGTCTTTTAGCCAATCACTGTTTATCTTACTGACTTCACAATGGCAGTAGAGTTTGCTTGTGCTAACATGTAATGAATCAGCCCCCAAGAGTCGAGGTCCATCCCATTAACAAGGTCTAGAGAGAGAGAACTTTATAATGGCAGCCTAGCAAACACTATCTATCTCAATTCCCTACAAGGGTTTCCAAAACGACATTAGCTATATATCTCACTTCACCACAAGAGGTAACCAAATATAACACGTATTGGTACTTAAGAGCATCATAAACTCTGTGTGCATAGAGTAGAAACAAATCAATTAAACTGTTTTTAAAGTTAGATATCATTTACATGCTAAAAAAGATCTGGTTAAAAATTAGACATTGTAGTATTGTTTTTAAAAGTCTATGTTATCTTCTCCATTCTATCTTTTTGACAATATTTGCAATCTGTTTATTTGTTTTGTGTCATTTTTAACAAAATAAAACTATATTTAATTTAAACATAAAAATCATACATATTTATTATATTTTCAGGCATCTTTTAGTGGAATTAAATTAAAATGCACATAAATATTTACAAAATTGAAAATAATTTTAATTTAATTTAAATTAAAGAAGCCTGCAATTCTAATTGTGTAAACCATAAACCAATTTCTTTATGGTTTATGGTTTACACCTCTGTGGATTAGATAAGTGCCTATGTATTAAGTTACCTACTCTGAAGTACAAAATAAAACAGTGAAGTACAATACAGTGTGCAGTGTGAAGTCACAAAAACACAAATATAATTGCATTATGTAGTGTATTTTTTATATCAAAGCCATCGTATTAAATACGATGTAATATTTTTAATATGTATCAGCCAGAAGGCAGTAATATTTTTTTGTTTCTCCAGAATATGATTCAATTATCTAATTATACAAAACAAAATAAAAAAATAAATCACAGAACAATTATATTTTCTGTGTCTGCTGTGCATTATTTATAACCCTGTGTGTGCATATGTGAGTGTGTGTGTGTGTGTGTGTGTGTGCTGGGGGGCGGGTGTTTGCGTGTGTGTGTTAAAGACTCAGATGAAGAGTCCTTTACATGTTTGCGTTTGCATGGTGAGTGATGCTGTCCTGCCCTCCTCCTTCTCCCTTGTGCACTCTGCCACCGATTAGAGACAGCAAAGGGCAAAGCGTTTGTGTGCGTGTGTATGTGTGCGTGTGTGTGTGTGTTTGTATGTGTGTTTGTGACAGAGTGTCATTTACAGACAAGGTCTGGACTGGAGCCACTTTACTTCAACCTTCCCTCACACTGAACTGCAACCCAGCCCTCCCCAAACACACTCTACTGGGGCATGCTGACATCAGTGCCAAGTCCCACCACACACACACACACACACGTGCACACACATACACGCACACGAGCATGCACACAGTCATGCATACATACACATATGCATGCATGCACACGCACAGACACAAACACACACACACACACACACACACACACGCGCACCCTCTGGAGTTGTACTGACAGCAGAACTCAGCCAGAAGGCAGACAGACGTTGTGCTGACCAGCACAAACCTAAAGAAACAGTGGACCAAGGGCAGTCACCGGAGAAAGGGAAGGAGAGAGAGAGAGAGAGAGAGAGAGAGAGAGAGAGGGATGAGAGGTGCAGGGTCAGACCTTCTCTTCTCCAGCCTGCTGGAGTGCCAGAACCAGCCGGCAGGGTCAAAGCGCGATGCTCAGTGGAATACCTAAACGCCCATGGCCTCTGCCGCACAGCTTCAATGTAAATGACTCCCAACTTAACAAATTATGGTGTGACTGCACATTTGTGCAGACAAGACAGAGTGAATTACCATGATGTTAGTGATTTAATTAGGATCACTAGCGACTGATCGAGGCTGTTCTTAAAGCAGCACGTAAATGATAGTTCATGTGTTGTTATTTTTTATATATTTTGTTCTCAAAACACAAAAAAATGTAACCTCTTGTTAGAGTTTGAACTGTAGATGGTGAATATCAATATTCACATAGCTGTCCTTAAGTACACGTAGGTTTTTAACTTACTTGTTTAAATTTACAGCTATTTTCATATTAACAGTACAGTACTTTGGTTTAGTCAATATTTCATTCTGTTTTTAAGTGTTTAACATTTCCTTCATCAATTATAGTGTAACTATAATAAAATGAAGTGTAGTGTAACTGTAATAATATAAAGTTGTATAATGTGGCTGTCCTAATGGACACATGCATAGACAGGCCAGGGGCTCAGTTGGAAGGGCATGGTAACTCTCTCTCTCTCTTGCACACACACACACACACACACACACACACACTCACACACACACATCCATGGGTCACTCCTGGTCTCTGCAGGTCAGGTGCTGCTTGGTTTGCCTTGAGTCTCATTTTCATATATTAGCATACTGTCAGGCAGCTTCAGAAAGCTGGATCTGACCCAAAATCAGAGGAAGAGAGAGAGGAGGAGAGAGAGGGAGAAAGAGAGAGAGAACGATAAAATGTCTATTTTGTGTGTGTGTGTGTGTGTGTGTGTATGTGTATTTGTTGAAGTTTAAGTGTGCAAACAGTTATATCCAATATGTGCGCTTGTTTTTATGCATGTTTGTGTGAGTGTGTGTGTGTGTGTGTGTGTGTGTGTGTATGTGTGCGTGTGTGTGTGTAAGAGTTTGTGTATGGGTTGATAGATGAGTGAAATAGTTTTATCCTGTTAGTGTAACAGTAACAAAAAAGTATTACCTGTATATCTTTCTTTCTCTCTTTCTCTCACTCTCTCTCTCATTCTCTCTTACTCTCTTTCTCCCGCTCTCTCTCTCTCTAAAGCTTGCTCTCCATCTCACTCTCTCTCTCTCCCACTCTCTCTCTCTCTCTAAAGCTTGCTCTCTCTCTCACTCTCTCTCTCTCTCCCACTCTCTCTCTCTCTCTTGTTTGTCCTCTCCTGCTGAGGGACACTGATGTGTGTTTACTGGTGTTGTGTCTCTGAGCAGGGAGGCATGTATCACAGCGAGGGTCTCTCACAGGTGCGAAACACAGAAACACACACACACACACACACACACACACACACAACATTGCCTCATCCATGAATGACAAATATGAATATTAACAATATTAGCTGATGAATAAGCCTGATGAATAAGAATATCATGGGGAAAAAAGTGCAATAGTCATTTACAAATGCAAATATATTTTGAACTAAAGTTAAATGATAACACCATGTTACTTGATTTAAAAAGTCGATATTTTTACTGGTAGCTTTAAATGAAAGCAAGCTTGTGTATAAAACTGAACAATTAGTGCACGTTAAGAATACCAATGAAGACAGAGTGATGAGCATTTGACATAGATAAAGTTAGAGGGAGAGAGTTTTGGGAAGCTGGAAGTGCTGCCCCAGTGTGATAGGCAGAAGGGACAGTCCTCATCTCTCCACTCACAAAGGCTGGCCTGTTCCACTATGGCCACCGAGTAGCCCCACCATCTGTCAACAACCCCCACAGTACAAACATTGTGTTATGGCAATGACTCTCTCTCTCACACACACACACACACACACACACACACACACACACACACACACACATACACCTGACCATCCCAAACTATTACATCTCAGCTTGAAGTCTTGCCAAAGACCCAGAACAACAGAGGGCATCTCCATCCAATGATATCATAGAGATTCCTCAGAGCTCTACTTATCACTCTCTCTCTACCACACATAAATACACCCACACACCCACCCACACACACACACACACACACACACACACACACACACACACACACACACACACACACACACACACA
>JAOXYF010000024.1:6761550-6777342 GCA_028565775.1 Sternarchorhynchus goeldii
CTCTCTCTCTCTCTCTCTCTCTCTCTCTCTCTCTCTTTCTCTCTCTCTCTCTCTCTCTCTCTCTCTCTCTCTCTCTCCCATACACACACAGTCAACTTTCTTTTTCTTTTCTTTCTTTCTACCTTCCATCTTTCCTCCTTCGCTCCCTCCCATCCACCCACCTGTTTGAAACCACCATTCCTGGTGTCAGATGTTACACTGGTGTGCTGTTATATTTTATCTGTATGTTACTGAAGTGCTGCTGCTGCTACTGGCTGGGCTGCTTAATCCCACTGCTCTGCCCTGTTCTCAGAAAGACCCTCACCATGCCCTGAAGGAGCTGGCCCGGATCTGCCTCATGGCAGACTGCACTCTCATCCTGGCCTGGAGGTGAGCTGTGCCTCCTTATCATACAGTACTATAAAGATCACAATGACAACAAAAACAGCTGTGTATGTTTTCTAAAGCCCAGAGGAAGCCGGACGTTACTTGGAGACGTATAAATCTTATGAGAAGAAGCCAGCAGATCTGCTTAAAGAACAAGTTGAGAAAGATTACTTATCCAAGGTCAGAATGCGCGCACACACACACACACACACACACACACACACACACACACACACACACACACTGTTTATTATCTCTGAACGGGTCTCTCACATCTCTTGCTTTTTATTTTTGACCTGGCAGGTTACTGATTGTCTGACCACAGTGAAATCCATTAACAAGACTGACGCCATCACTCTGCTGTCCACATTCTCTGTAAAGGCTCCTTTTATTTTAGACATTTGTTTTAGACATATATTTTATTTGATATATTTACAGTTAAAATACACTTGTTAGCATATGTTCTATATGAATGAGTATGTGGATTGCCTTACTCAAACTGTTGATATATAATTTAGTCTCTTATCAAACCTTTTAAGCCTCTGTGATTAATTTATTTTTTCCATATTTGCACATTGTGGATTAGTTATTCATATACTGTGTATCTGCAACTGAATTATGTGTCATTTTTATTTTTGTATATGGATATCTGCCTCTCCTGCATTCTTGAGGCCTGTTAATGTCTGGTGTCTGCAGTCTTTGGAGGGCATTATTAATGCGTCAAAGGACGAGCTTGTTCTGTGTCCTGGCCTCGGCCCTCAGAAGGTTAGTTCAGCAAAGTGAATTATCTCAAAAGACTTATGTCAGTTTGAAGTACCTTTGAGCTTCTCTGATATATAAGCGGAAGTTTGTCTCATTTAATACACCCTGATCTGTGGGGTTTTAATCATTCTGCTGACATCTGCTTGATTTAGGCAAAAAGGTTGTATGATGTGCTTCACCAGCCCTTTCTGAAGTCCAAAAAGAAAGAAAGCTAGCAATTTGGATTTCATCGCCTCATGTGGACCAGACCTTGAAGATGGGTTGTGAAGATCGGCAGTTTCCCACCTCCCAGTATACACTGATGGCACATGTGATCCCAAGGGCTTTAGTTCCTGTTCCAGTCTGAGCGCAGGACCGAGGAAGCCCTGCAGTCTTCAGAGTGGACTGAAATGTTTTTTATCAGCCAACCCCTTTGGTTTTAAATTATGTCTCTGAAAGTAACATTTTATATTTCTGTACATTACCTTTTCTTTGTTACAATAAAGATCAATTTTGTGCATAACATTTTCAGGAATCGCTAAATATATCTGTTTTTGGAAATCAGCACAAGGAAACGAAAAAATCTTAAATGTATACATTTTTATTCACCATTCTGAATGCAAAATATATCCAAAGGTTTGTACTTCTGAATTACTTGATACGTCACATCTTTTGGCCTACGACTTCTTCAATCCAGTCTAGGAATGGGATAATTCTGATGAAGACCTGGGGGTACTCAGGTTCGTTGCACTTGTCTGGATGAGTGTAGATGGCTAAGGCCTGTGGCTTATTGCTACATATCAGCGGGCCTCCAGAATCACCCTGTGAGAGAGGGAAATGTGAGTCACGGCATTAACTGATAGCTGTGAGGTTGTTAAAGGAAGTAGTACCGTGTGTTGGATTGCTGTACCTGGCAGAAAGCATTATTCTTAGTTGTGGCGGTGCATATCATGTAGTCACGATAAAAGTACTGCTGCCACTTCTGTTCACATGTGGGTAAAGGCAGCACCGGGACCGAAACCTCATATAGCACATCTGATGCTGTACCATGTGGTTTTCTCATGCCCCAGCCTGCTATCTTACATGTCACATTAACTGGGGTCTTGTCACTCCTACGTGGAAGTGCCAGTACTTTCACAAACTTATCTAGCTTTGCATTGGACTTCAGCTGTGTAAAAACATTTGGAAAGTAAATTAAAGCGATACACTGAGTGGTTAAATGACAGTGGAACTGTTGTTAAAGACATTTCAAGATCATAAAAACATACCTTAAGAAGCATAATATCCACACTTAGGTTTTTCCAATCACCTTCATCTGTATATTTATTGTATTTGGGATGCCTGAAGTATTTTATTACTTTGATTCTCTGCTGACTCCTTTCACTTTTTTGGATATTGTGAGCCCCCAGAACAACCTCTAATTCAGCATCAGAGGACAACATGATACTATTTAAAGAGCATACAGAACATACAGGTCATGTTTTGTCACACAGTTGTTATTCACATCTCTGTATCACTATAGTACCAGCACAGTAACAGGTAAGTGGCAACGTGAACATTTACCGATAAATAAAACAGTTTTACAATTAGTAAAAACAGTTCACTTGATTCAAAGCAACTTGTGTTCCAGAAACACCAATCAGGAGAAAAGGTTATAGAGCTGGAGTGGTGTAACTTTGTTCTAAGGTTTACAAATGGTAGTGTGTGTGTGTGTATTATAAAACAAGCAAGCCAACATTGTCATGCAGCCTCTAGTAACCGTGAACGATGAAGACAGTAGGTGTTGTGGCAGTAGCAGGTACAGGTGACACTTGTTAATCATTTTCTGTGCTGTGCAGAAAAGCATTCATTTTTATTAAGTGAATACTAAAGCAATGAGACTCTTACTTCAAACAATGGGCTGCAGTCAGAACAAAGTCTTTTCTGATGAGAATCCCTCCACATTGATGTTGGCCTCTCTTCTGAACAGACACCATGTAGGGTCTGGAGTGCTTCCGAACTTCTTTTCCTCCAATAATGCCAGTCTCCATTGCTCCTGAGAACCAAAACAGGTAGTACATGAAAGATGCCACTGGAAATATGCTTCGTGATCTTCAATAAAAACCTCTGAGGACACAGAACTGAACGTAAATGGACAAACGTACAAGTGGAAAAGTTGAAAGTGGAAAGGTCTTACCTGACAGTGTGAGAGAGAGGAGAAGGAGAAAGACATGGGACATGGTTACGTGCTGCACTGCTCTGGGGAAAAAAAGGTGTTGTCTGTGTTTTATACATCACACACACACACACACACACACACACACACACACACACACACTGGTGAGGGAGGAAGTAACCCTTGAGAGCTATGACTTAAAATGAAGAAAGAAATATAACGGCTGGGAGACTGAAACTGCACAAAGTATTAAAGGTTTTTTATGTAGATTTCATTTCTTTCTATAACATGAGGCCATGGAATGGTGGAATTTCTCTAGCTTTTCATGGTCCTTTTTCCAGACTGTGTTATCATGTGGGATTGCTACATCTATCACTATGGTCTTCTTCCATTGTTTGTCTATCACTACTGGTTTGTAAATCATTATCATTTTGTCAGTCTGTATCTGGATGTTCCAGAGGATCTCGGCTTAGTCAAACTAACACATAAGTATCAAGGTCACTGGATGTACACTGAATCTGACCACAGTTTCCACCACTGTTTAGTGATGTCTTTACCATGTGTTCAAAAGCAAAAGCTACTTTAGTCACAATTCCAGTTGAGACATTAAAGCCAGTTGAGCATTCTGGGACTGATGTCTCTACCATCCTTACCCTAGTAGGTTAATGAACTCTCTTTCATATAAATCTTTTCATCCAGCCAGCTTTACCCAAAACCTGAGATCGACTGGTCCTGCTCATCACATTTTAATTGTATTACACAACAATGAACACAACATTGTTTCAGTGCTGACATCACTCTGTATCTGTTTCCATAGAACCCCTATCACTGACTGTAAAAGATGTTACCATATAACAAATATGTAATAAAGGGGATAATTAACATAATAAATAGATAATAATAAGTACATAATAAAGTGGATACCAAATTTGTTGTACATGTAAAAAAAATAATGTAATGAAGTAAATAATGTAAAGGTTTTTGGAACAGGATTTCATTGCTGTCTGCCTCCGTTTCCTGTAGAGAACGAAATTCAACAGGTACGTTTCCACCCTCATTCTGCGTCATTTCTGTTACCTCAGTCCCCTCAAAGACCATCAGTTGTATATGCAGCAGCGACCACACTCCATGAACCACGTGTGGTTGAAAGTGTGGGCGACTACAGTGCTTTGCATGTGAAAGGTGTGTTTGTACGTCTGCTCAGTGCCTTGCCTCTGTCGCCCTTGGCTTGATCACTGGGGGCTTGGACTCGGACACTTGTAAAGCTGCTTTGAGACAACATCTGTTGCAAAAGGCACTATATAAATAAAACTTGATTTGTTTTGATATCTGTGAATATCTAATAAAATCCAAGAGATAAGTCATCCACAATGTCCAACAAGAATTATTTAATATTTAATATTATTTAATAAACATGTAATGTAATAACCTAATTATTTCTTATAAAATTAGCTAAGAACATTACAAATAATTAGACACTTAAATAGAAAATTCATATAGCTGCCGTTAGAAATACCTCCTAATGGATAAATGCATTGCAGTATTTACATTTTTTTAAATATATACATGATTGGTAGTTTGAAACATTGAATTGTGTCTTATGAAGTCTACAAACATTTAGATTATTTACACATATAAAAGAGTGGATAGAGATAGCACATAAAAAACGAACAGACTAGTTAAAATAACAAATAGAAACTAACAAAGTTGTCAGTGACCTTTCCTCACTAACATGCTAGAGTAGCTGAGTGCTGCAGAGTGAAAATTTGATCACACGTGTTTAAGTTAGTAGCTTTTGTTTGTTTGCTTCCAATCTACCACATAAGAATGCATTCCGTCTAGGTTCAGAATGAAGAAATCTTTGTGTGGTAAAGTTCTGTCTCCTATACAGCCTGTGGTCGCTACGGCAGCACTTCATACTGAATAAAAAGGTGCTACTATTTGGAAAATATGGCCGTTTCCTATCATAACACAATCATCGCGGCTATCCGGTCGAATATTGCACTTTGTCTCTGTAGCTCTCTCATCAGTGAGCTGCAGGGTATGTGTGCAAAACCCTTTGCCATCGAGTATGTAGGTGTACCAAAAGTCTGCAGGAAGGTGAGCTGTGAAAGCCGATGCATTCTTCTAGATCGTTCCTCTTTCATACATGATTTTGTATGGCAATGAAATAGGCTCAATGTTTCCATTGACTGAAAATCTGTGCTGATTATAGTATTAGGTCTACATTTCACAATTTCTGAGGAGTCTGGTATAAAACAATAATGGAAAAAACTACTACATGTCCAAGATATAGCAATGTTAAATAAACTGTTTCTTTGTTGTTAGTACTCCAATTAGTGTGTAGCACTACATTATACAGTTTGGACACACCTACTCATGGTTTATTTTTAGTATTTTCTACATTACCAAACAGGAAACATATAAAACAAATGAAGTAACACATTTGATTATGATGTGATGGTCAATATTTGTTTACCTTAGATTTTAGATCCTTCAAAGTAGCCACCCTTTAGTGTCCTCCTCAGCTCCACACTAGTGGTGGTGTCCAGCTGCACGAGGCAGCCGTCTGTGATGTTTTTCCCATTGGTTTTGAAGAAATTCATATGAGCAGAGCAGTAGAAGGGTGACTTAATGGTGCATCTACAGTTAATTGTTTGTGCATGTGTGTGTGTATGTGTGTTTTAAGCATAATCAATTACATTAAAAAGCACATTTAAACATAATCTACTAGATTAACACATCTTTACTAGCTCAGTGATTAAGGCTAGTCATCAGAAGATCTACCAAGTTCTACCACCTCTACCAAGTTGCCACTGTTGGGCTCATGAGCAAGGCTCTTGCTCAAGATGTATCCAGTCACAATTGTAAATTGCTGATAAAACATCAGCCAAATTCTGTAAATGTAACATAAATTATTAGTATCACTCAAAATCTCTGTAAGGATTCCTCTACAAGGTTGGCTACTATAAGGACTGAGCCATCAAGCAGATCAGAAATAAAACTATTTTTGTCAGAAACTTTATTGACTTTGCTCATCAACATCAAAGTACACATAAAACAATATTCTGAGTTTGCTAATATAGCAAAGATGCAAATAATGAAATTATATAAATTACAAAGATAAAAAAAATTAAGCAATAATCACCTTCCACCTTGTTGAGCAACTATCATCTGCACTGGATACAAGACATTCGACATTATTCTGATGTTATAAAAAATATACAGGCTCTTTCTGATCCTATCAGAAGTAATAACTTCTGGTAAGAAGTCAGAAGTAATAACTTTTGATAAGTTTACATTTAAAGAATTTTCTTTACAAACCTTGCCACAGAGTCAAACACAACTAAAGCCACGAGCTTTACACATGGTGCTTACACAGTCAGTCATAGTGAAGGCTCTTGAAGTTGAAACGCTTTCTGTCTGTGAAGCCCGTCATCTACAAAAACGAGAACAGGACAGAAAGAAAAAAAAATTACAAAACCATTACACAGCTGAAGAAAACCAGATAAAAACTGCTGACAAAAAGATATTTTTAAATGACACTGGTGAGCACGAGCCATTTTAATAGTTGACAATAGTGTGCAAGTAGAAAAGATAATACTGCACAAACTATAACTGTGCTTAGAGTGAAACACTGCATTTATGTCCCTAGGTCATACAGGTAATGGAGGTTTAAAGTACAGTATGTTTTCTCACCTGGCAGGGGTCTCTGGTGAAGTATCTCTTCTCTATAACCTGAGAAGTTAAACAAATTCAACAGCAGAGCAAAATCATTCAAAGATCATTTTGGTTTTACTTGCGATTTAGGTGTACAGCATAAAGTACTTATCCAATATTACCCTGGTGAATTTCTAATCAACAAGAAATACTAAAATTATATTAGAATGAAAACAATCAAAGACGTGATTTTGTGCTGTTTAAGAAGCAGGAAGAGCTAAAAAGGAATTGTCGTTTCCACTCTAAAATAACTAAATATTTAGTGTTTATAGAATATTTAATTCCTGGAAACTAGGCTGTGGCTTTGGAGATGAAAGTACAACTACATCAGGTATGACAAAAGTTATTTAAACATTTTGCAACAACACTGAAACTTCAGAACATTAAATACCATTGTGTTTAGATGATATGTAGAAAAAAGTGAAAGGTCCAACCTGAATAAATGCATAAACAGGCCAAAAACAACCATAAGCAGCAGTTTGACGACCACTTTAGAAACAAAGATAACCCCCACTTGTGATCTGGTATGAACGTTGTGCGTGATTACAGACACAGCTATGACAACCTCCCTGCATACATACAGCATGGCAGTGTGCTATGGACCACTGACGCCATCCTAACACTCAGTGTGAACCACATGATGAGGGACCCCACTTATCCCTGACAGAACCTGTTCAACTTCCTACCATCTACCAAACTACAGAACCATCTATTCCTGGACATCCTCACTACAGAATGGTTGTATTTATAGTCAGTCAAACTACTTTTCTCATACTTTTGATTTTATTTGTTACTGTTACTTGTTCTTACAGTGAAAAAGTTAAAACACTGTAACTTTTAAAAGTAAATGACAATGAGGTCTGAGCCGCCTCTTCTGTAAAACTTATTCACCACAGAAAGTCACCACATAAAATATAAAATAAAATGAACATAAACCAACAACATACATAAATTATTAGATGAAAACACAATAATAACATTTCAATCTGCACTCAAAAAATCTATCAGGTAAGCCATCACAGAATGAAACAATAAATCGTCATCCAGAAGTAAACAAACGTCTAATCCACAAAGAAAGTCCCTATGTTCACTGATTGGATACTAGACGAGCAGTGATTTGTTATTCTGTTATCCAATCAGAATACAGATTTATGCATTTAGACAAAAGACTTTTTATTATGTTTGCATTGATTGTTGATATTCAATAATGACAGCTTCAATAATTCAGTTACATAAAATACTTTACCTTGTCAAAGAATCGGCTAAGTTTCACTGCATTAGAAGATCCTGCTGCAAAATACCTTGGATTTGTGCAGTCCTGAGTGTCAGGCAGAGGAAACATAAAATAATGTAACAAACAACCAATAAATAACCAGAACTAACCAATGTCATGGAAAATATTACGTGAAATGTAACTAGTTCCATGAGTAACTAGTTCTTATAAAATATGAATTCTCCATGTTTTTGCTTTTCCCTAAACTATAAGTGTCACACACCAGGTTTATTTCCTCTGCGTTGAAATCTTCAGACAGGAAAGCGGTGCGGGCCAGGACGTCATTACGTTTGTTTTCAGGGATCTGGTCATACTTGGTGCCAATAAGCAGGAGAGGGATGGGGTTCTCTGCAAACTGCTCTCTGTCATAATCCCTGCAAGCCCACAGCAGTAAGACTGTTTAGATGCATCCTGTATACATTTACCAGTTATTGGTTATAGGCTACTAGAAACATCTACTCCATAAACCTATGCTTATTAGCTACGTTATTTGGATCATCTATCCTATATGTGCATTTTACAGATGTATAATTGCAGACTACTGGTATGCACAATTCCTCAGCCATCCTTCACCTGGTCAGTTTCTGACCACATGGCCACTGCTGACTGAATATTTGGGTTGAGGGTTATTCTCAGCACTGAGTTACTAATATAATATCATGGTTGTGGGTGTTGAGGCATTATGTTATCAGCCACCTCAGTATTGCTGCAGTTTTTGAAAGTGTCATGATCACTGATGGGTGGCAGACCACCCCAAACCTATTAAGCCAACAGCAATCCTGTAACTACAAAACAGCCATAAATTAGAGGATAACTAATAAAAATCATTCATGGCAAGAAATGGGCAAGACTGTACCAGGTGGGCATTTGCCTAGGGAAGGTCTTTTAATATTGTAAATTTGACACTGCATGTCCCATTCATGCATGTCCCATTCATAATGAGCATTTGAGTTCAAAGCATCTTAGTTTAGCTTAGTGGATGGCATCCACTAAATGTCAAAAATATAAGTGTAAATATGTATGAGTCATTCAGTACCCGTTAGATACAATGACGCCTGTTGGAGAGGAGTCTTTGTTAAGTGCTTCCAGTGACCACCGATACAGATTCTGGGAGGATTTCTTATTGGTTAGATCATGGACTAGAACAATACCTGTAAAAAAAAAAAAAAATTAATACATATGAAAGTGAAACAGTTACTCAAACACTTTTTACACTATCTAAATGTAAGTTGTATAGACAAAGGTTCTGCAGTAATTCTCCTGAAGGTCCAAAGCTCTACACAGATTAATGTCCATAAGTTCCCTTGTACTCTATGACTCCACTTTGTGATTACAGTTATGACAGTGAATTGGAATTTGTTGTTGATATTTTAATACTGTACCATTAACTGAATTGTAGAAAACTGCTCTGGTACTTTTAACACTACTAGCACTTCCAACAGAGCCTCCAACATCCCACAGTTCAATGTAATAGGTCTTCTCTTCAGGAGTTCCTTCTTTATAGTCATGAACCTGTAAGGAAAACAGTATTACTCCAAATACTTGACAAAGGTGTAATAATGTCACCACGGATAGGGCATATACAAAATGTATAACAATCATTCATTTACAAGTAATTCACATTACCCTGACATCCACAGAACAGCCTACTGTCCATGAAGGATTTCCCAACACTTGGTTGTGGCATAACAAATGAACCAAAGATGATTTTCCAACGCCTGTAAGCATTTAATGAAAAGATATTACGTCTGTTAACACTAGAGAATTTTAAAGAACAACTAATTTGCTAGCTTAGCTGACAACCCTTTGCATTAAAAATTAATGACATTGTTGTAATTTGACTGGTATCTGCACTACATTGTAGTGTCAAAATAACATTTGAAAACACAATCAGCTAGCTAGATAGCTAGGATAACTAGATAGCTTGTTCGCCAGCAGTATAACTTAGTTCAACGTTAGCTAGTTAGCTAAGTAGTTTATTCAGAGGAACTGCGTACATTGCATGTCACAAAAGCATGATGCACAAATAACAACAATTTACACTGATTATAACATGTCTTACCAGAATCTCCTAAAACTAACACTTTTACTCTGTCAAGTGATGCCATTATTACTTCCTATATCACCAGCAACGCTGTGGCTGCAAATGAGTACTTCCTGACCATCAGAAATCCACGACAAAATAAAAGCTGCGTGAACTAATAAATTCGTTTAAATTTAGCATTTGTTTGATATGATATACTTATTCTCTCGTTATCCATAATTGCCCGTAACTTTAGTGTGTTTATTAATTTCTAAATTAGCATACCCTCTTTAAAAGTATACAGTGCAGTGAGTATTTATTATGTTCCATTTATCCACCACTTATCTAAGTAACTTTTATGCTACTTCCGATTCGTAAAACGAAGGGAGGCGTGCGTTGAGGGAGAACAGGAAGAGGTCACTGACAGACAACACACAGAAAGCCGGTGTGTTTTACTGGACTTCTGGAAGAAAGAAAGACTTATGGCCCTTGGAGGGATGAAACTATCAAGTATATGCTGTCTGCTTTTATTTTTAATAGCGACAGTGCTTGCTGGGTAGGTGCCAGTCATGCTGTTTCTTTGATTTGTGTTCCCTCATTGTATAAACCGAGAGTCTAACTGGTACACATGTTCCGCTGTGATTGGTCTACGCCGCTGAACTGCTCTAACTAGTAATGCGTTGCATGTATGATAGAGCTAGTGAAGTACGCTTGAAACTATTTCGCAATATCAAGGTTCAGTCACTTTGTACACCCCAAACACATGTATATCTGCATACGTGTTCATCAGAAAGAATATTAGTTTTACGTTTAAGTGGGACATCTATTTAAATGTTGTATAAATATGTGTTTGCAATGCAGACACATTACTGCATTGCTATCCAGCTAGCTATGTTAGATAGATGGTTAACTTATTAGCTATCGCTAGGTTTATCTAACTACTGAAATTGCCTTCTGACTGCGCCCTTAGTAGCCCCAACTTAGCTAGCTAGCTAGTTGAAATTTGTATGCTTCAATAGGTTTCCCGTGTGATCTGTTAAACGTGATGATCACTAACAGTCAAATAAACACTGATGTGGTGATGTTTCTGTTCCATTAGGAGGGATTTCTATAAGATCCTGGGGGTTAGTAAATCGGCATCTATCAAAGACATCAAGAAAGCTTACAGAAAACTTGCACTGCAGCTACACCCTGACCGAAACCCAGATGACCCCAATGCCCAAGACAAGTTTGCGGATCTTGGAGCAGCTTACGAGGTATGTTTGTTCACTGTTAACTTGGCTTGTGAAAACCGCCATCGAAGCTTTTTTGTTTTGACATTAGGCTAGGTGTTTAAACGGAGTGTTCGTGCTGTCAGTTATTGCTGGCAGACTTCTGAACGTTTGCCTGGTGAATGCCTGTGTTTTTCCAAGCGTTCAGTCCGAGACATTTCGTAACGCTGTTACTGAAAAAAAATGTCAGATACATTTATTCTTGGATACAAACAAGATACCCACAGATCTTTTTCTGGCAGGTATGAGTTCGTTGTTAGTGGAGACCAAGGAAGAATTTGATTGGTTGAGGGAAATGTGTGGCTACCTCTGATTGGTTCAACTTCCTGCTGACTACTATCTTTAAAATACGTGTATTGCCGGTGGCGCTCCTAAAGCTGAATGCAAATTAAACCTCTAAGTCAAATTCAGACGGGGATGTTTTCGCAGGCGTGTAATAACGTATATAGTGAAATAATGGACACTTAAGAATGTTAAAACGTATGTACGATGCTGTTTGGTTGATCTCAGGTGCTCTCGGATGAAGAGAAAAGGAAACAGTATGATGCCTATGGAGAGGAGGGGCTAAAAGAAGGTCATCATAGCTCACACGGTGATATATTTTCTAGGTAAGAATATAAAGTACTGTAGTAAAGACGGTTGAATTTCATCTAGGACATTTAAATGTGCGTTCCAAACAAGGAAAATGTTTGTCTTGAATGAAGTCAAATTGAAGACAAATATGTAATACTTAAATATTTATTGTAAATGTAATGGTTTAGATTTATGATTTAGTTTTTTAATATCAAATTGAGTGTAACTGTGCATATTTTATTTTAGACATACAGTATTGTTTGTATGCCAGTTTTGATCAGCCGCAGTGACGAATGCAAACGTGGCCATCATGGAAAATGAATCTGGCTGTGCGTCTGGACCTTCACTCGTAGACCCTCTCCCTTTGTGTTTGGTTGCAGTTTCTTTGGGGACTTTGGGTTCATGTTTGGTGGGAACAGGCAGCAGCAGGACCGGAACATTCCGAGGGGAAATGACATTGTACTTGATCTCGAGGTGACGCTGGAAGAGGTTTATTCTGGAAATTTTGTAGAGGTAAGATTTTCCCAAGATAATTGCTGGAAATTATGGGTCAGGTTGAGTTTGTGTGTGAACTAATGTCTTAGTGACTGTAGGAGAATGTGGAGCAAAATAGAGTATTTAATGTTGTAATGGATTAACTGGGCCTTCACAATTAGTGGAATGAATCAAAGTAATTGACTTTAGCTGCAAAGAGGTCTCTTAATATGTTGAGTTAATTTGAATGTACAGTGGGTGCGGAAAAAATTCAGACCCCTTTAAATTTTTCACTCTTTCATTGCAGCCATTTGCTAAAATCAAAAAAGTTCATTTTATTTCTCATTAAAGCCCCGACTGGTGGAGGACTGCAGTGATAGTTGACTTTGTGGAACTTTCTCCCATCTCCCTACTGCATCTCTGGAGCTCAGCCACAGTGGTCTTTGGGTTCTTGTTTACCTCTCTCACCAAGGCTCTTCTCCCACGATTGCTCAGTTTGGATGGACTGTCAGGTCTAGGAAGAGTTCTGGTCGTCCCAAATTTCTTCCATTCAAGGATTATGGAGGCCACTGTGCTCTTAGGAACCTTGAGTGCTGTAGAAATTCTTTTGTAACCTTGGCCAGATCTGTGCCTTGCCACAATTCTGTCTCTGAGCTCCTTGGGCAGTTCCTTTGACCTCATTATTTTCATTTGCTGTGAGCTGTGAGGTCTTATATAGACAGGTGTGTGCCTTTCCTAATCAAGTACAGTCAGTTTAATTAAACACGGCTGGACTCCAATGAAGGAGTAGAACCATCTCAAGGAGGATCAGAAGAAATGGACAACATGTGAGTTAAATATGAGTGTCACAGCAAAGAGTCTGAATACTTATGACTGTGATATTTCAGTTTTTCTCTTTTAATAAATTTGCAAAAATTTCAACATTTTTGGGGGTTTTTTTCTGTCGAGATGGGGTGCCGAGTGTACATTAATGAGAAATAAAATATAAATAACTTTTTGGATTTTAGCAAATGACTGCAATGAAACAAAGAGTGAAAAATGTAAAGGGGTCCGAATACTTTCTGTACCCACTGTATTATAGCATGGAACCTATAGTATTGCTTTCCACTCCTGTGAGGATGGAACGTTGATCTGGAGTTTCTTCCCCAGCACATTATAGCTCCTCATATGTTCGCTTCTCTCTTGCTACAAAGGTGGTTCGAAACAAGCCTGTTGCTAAGGAAGCTCCGGGCAAGCGGAAATGCAACTGCCGCCAGGAAATGCGAACCACACAGCTTGGACCAGGCCGCTTCCAGATGACACAGGAAGTAGTCTGCGATGAATGCCCCAACATTAAGTAAGTATCAGCGCCTACCACTGGAGGGTTGGTCTTCTGGCTCCTCTACAAGAAGAGACATTCACACACTAACCATTTTGCCAATATTTGTAGGCTGGTGAATGAAGAGAGGACACTAGAGGTGGAGATCGAGCAGGGGGTAAGAGACGAGATGGAGTACCCCTTTATTGGCGAAGGTACTGTGGACGTGTACAGAGGCTGATCAATTTGTCACGCTCAATAAAGCTTCAGTAATATCATTAATTGTTCTAGAGACGAGGGAAATGCGGCATAGAATAAAAGTATCAGTGTGTTTTTGTTTGTGTGCACGCATGCAGGTGAACCTCATATCGATGGAGAGCCTGGAGATCTTCGCTTCCGTATCAAAGTCTTAAAGTAAGATCCAGGAAATGGACTTCCATTCTATGGCATACCAGTCTACAATCTAGTCTACCAGTCTACATGATTTTACACATCCATTCAGTGAACATTTGATTAGTATTTAGTAACTTTTGGCATTGCTTATTTAAATGAAGTCATTTGGCTAGGTTTTCTAGATGAAAGGCAAAGAATGTAGATATGTTCTTATGTTACTGCCTAGACCTTTTCTTAAAAACCATTAGCTCTTAACATCCCATTATCTATAGTAATGAATGTGTTTTGGTGGAGCTGACTAACAGTATGGAGTGTCTGTACTCATATACAGTGTGTTTGGTACTTTAGACACCCCCTGTTTGAGCGCAGAGGCGATGACCTGTACACCAACGTGACCATCACTCTGGTCGAGGCTCTGGTTGGCTTCGAAATGTACATTAAGCATTTGGATGGTCACAAGGCAAGTGCTGTTAAATCCACTGACTGCTCACCCTTTACACCTCTAGTCATATACAACTGTAGAAGCTGCCAGAATGGGTCATCAAAAATGCTGTGGACTGTGCTATTCCAGGTTCATATTGTTAGAGATAAAATTACCAGGCCTGGAGCTCGGATCTGGAAGAAAGGCGAAGGACTTCCCAACTTTGACAATAACAATATCCGTGGATCACTTATAATCACTTTTGATGTGGACTTCCCCAAGGAGCAGCTTGATGACCAACAAAAAGATGGTATGGAAGCAGACTTTTTACATCAAACACTTTATTATCCTTGTATGCAAAGTTTACATGTTAAAGAACTATGAAAAATCAAATCAAGCTTTATTTGTTATTTACACTCTGGTACAACAGGCAGTGAAATGCTTTAGTTATGCTCAGCCACTGATACCAATATTGATAAAAAAAACTGATGAAAAGAGAACATTTTATAAAATAAATATTTTATTAAAAAAGGGAGAAGATGTTAAAAAGAATGAAAGTGGGACTGTGGAACAGTGCAAACTATAAAGTTCCAGGGTGGTATAAAGTGTACAGAGTACGAGGTGACCATGATGCTAGTTGAATGTGTTTTGTAGTTGTACAAAACATCCTAAATCATCTGTTTTGTGTGTTTTGTTTGTTTGTTTGTTTGTTTTTTTGGTGTACAGGTATAAGGCAACTTTTGAAGCAGACTCCATCTCAGAAGGTTTATAATGGCCTACAGGGATACTGACATACCAGCCAGCAAAATCAGGACTGATTACCATGTCCCATTCCGTATACCACATACAGACACGTGTGCAGACACGTCATGCACGGAGAAACAAGCATTTAAGGTTTATTTATTTTCTTTTTAGGCTGTACTCAGGATGTGTGCGGTTTTATTTTTCATTTGGGGTATTGTTTTTCTTGAAGTGTGGTTATGGAAAGCAGTGATTTTAATTTTATTAAACTTTTTCTTGTCGGGGGGGGGGGGGGGGGGGGGGGGGGGGGGGGGGGGGGGGGGGGGGGGGGGGGGGGGGGGGGG
>JAOXYF010000024.1:6786940-6801597 GCA_028565775.1 Sternarchorhynchus goeldii
TGGGTTTAATACTTTCACTCTCACTGCTCTGTGTTTGGGTTTAATACTTTCACTCTCACTGCTCTGTGTTTGGGTTTAATACTTTCACTCTCACTGCTCTGTGTTTGGGTTTTAGTCCTTTTTTATGTCCGTGCATCAGTTTCTGCAGCTGCCATTAGTGAAGTGAGAGCCAGATGAATTCGGTGGATACACTTACACAGGTCAGGGGCTTTGTATATATATTTCTTCAGTTGGGCTCCTCTGGATATTTGCGGTTATTATTTTTGACTGTTAAAAATCTAGTCGTTTAAGCAATTGTTTATGCAGTTGCACATGTTGCTCCACTGAGGTCCACAGACAAGATGGAATGGATCTGAATGGATGACCTTTGACATGTCAGGCCTAATAACTGCTTAAGAAAACGGCTTGTACTAGAAAACGCTAATGATGTTTGAGAGCCATGTCACATGGAGTTTTAAGAGAAGTCCCTCCCCCCATCCATCCCCACTCAAACACCACGCAAAATTAACTTTGAACTATTATCTCTGCCCAAATGGCATTTAATAGCAAAATGTAAGGTATCTTTATTGAGGTCAGATTTGTTGTGGCCTTCTGATCCCATTGTGTCCCTGTAAATGACCATCACTGCCACCGATTGCCACAGGTATCTTGCTTTTGCCCAGCGATCCAGTGACATCACTGTGGTGGCAGTGAGTACGATCAGGCACTCGCTGCCAAGAGAGCAGGCTAGCAAACCAGCAGGTCCAATCAGCACCTTTAAGAGGGTGATGATCCCTCCCCTCAGCCTCATGCAGAGTGGGATATGCTGTGTTAACCTGAGCAAGGGCAGCCCAAAAATAACAAACACAGGAACACAGACCCGCTGCCACTGACGACCTCAGAGCCATACAGATCACTATCACACTTCTCCACTTCAAAGCCAGTCTCACTCTCACACACAAACACATGCACACACACATAAATTATTACGCACAAGTGTCCTTTTAGACCTTGAAGGAAAACTAAATTTTAATATCATGATGAATCATGTTTACTCTTAAAGTTGGATAGAAAAGTTGTCAATACATTACTTATTCTTGCACAGTGTAGTTAAAATTATCATTAGATGTTGAAATGGCTATATTGCTAATGTGTTTCTGGTATTAGAGCTAGCACTTGCTAGAGCAATGTTTACAGGCTAATTTCATGTTTGTTTTAATGAAAATATACAGGGCAAAAAAAATTTTATGTGTTCTGTAGAGGCATCAAAGTGAAACAGACATATCAAGTTCTTCCATCTCGCTTTGAACTGAGACTTGAGGGTTGCTTCAGTCCAGACCTCTCAGACATGATTGGAGTTTTAATAAGAGCATAATAGAACTGGCTCCAGTTCTCTCTCTCTCTCTCTCTCTCACACACACACACTTTCTCTCTCTGTATCTCTCTCATTCACTTTCTCATGTCTCTGGACGCATAAATAATTCTGTTGCTCTGGAAAATTTCACTGTGCCAGCTGAGGTTTAGGTAGCAAAGGCTGGGATCAGTAATGTTTAATACTAGATGCAGCTTCACTGATTGTGACCTTCTCCACTTAAACAAAATATAGGTTTTGTTTGAAAGAAGACTCACCTCCTCCTTCTCCTCCTCCCCCATCAGCCTCCTTTCATCAACCACAAACTTCATGCTCATGAACTCTTCGAGTACTGAATCCATTTCAGAGTCTGTACTCCGCAGGCAACAGAAAGCAGATAGCCTGCGTTGGCTAGTCGCTTTGTGACAAGCAAATCCCAGGCATTTTCAAGACTGAGAGTGGCTTCACTGGCGAATGGCAGTAAATGATTGACGTTAACTGTCAGGGGTGGTCCCACCCACCATTCAGGTTACCAAATCTGTACACCCATTTTGTTTACCCACAAGGCCATTCACTTGTCAGTCATGCTTTTAACCAAGAGCATTTGAGTCAGGGAAGCCAGATGGTGAAATGACTGCCATGCCACTCTAACATACCCCATGACATAATGTGGTAAGTAATCAACCCACAGCCCACCGCTTTGTTGTCTTTTTATGAACAAAAAATCATTTAATGGAAGTGATCCATTTCAGAATTAATATTGGCTTTAAATTTTAAAATATTATTTTGTACTGAGAGGGTCTGGCAAGCAAAATCTGCCATAGGAGGTACAAGTGATCTATAAGTGTGGGTTTGAGAGTTTGATTTTCACCCTGCTGTCTGGGAGTATGGCTTGCACCAGCACTGCTGCCAATTTAAGCAATAAATTGCACTTCACTCAATAATTGGTCTGTCTGAGAATTGTGTATGTGGGTTTGTGTTTGATGTCACCAAGAAGTAGGACACACATGAGTTAGGAGTTTGTTTGTTGTCCTGGTCTCTAGGACTGAAGCATTGGACTTTGATCCCTATTAAGTTAAATAGCATTAGCATCCCTGGCTGTAAACAAGTCCTCTCCACCCTTCCCTCATTGATGCCCTTCATTAGCTGATAAGAATCTTGGCATTCTCTCTGAGTTCTCAGTGCATCTGTCTGTGTCACCACTGACCCATGCTCCGCACACATTTGCACCCATGCCTTCTAGTCATTGAACAGCTGGTGGAAGGTGGAGGGCTCAGCTAGAAAGGAGAAGGTCTTTGGTGGACTCGCCGTGTTTGGCAGGGTGCCCTGTTGTTAAGGGAGATGGCAGCGTTAGTAAAGAACTGTCGAAGGGTAATTAAGCAGGCTGTTTTCAGCCAGTGGTTAAAGTCTTTGACTTCAAAATTGGAACTGGTCTAAGAAACAAAAAGGGAACCTTAGTAAATGCTTGTGAGCACTGGTTCCAGGAGAGTTCCATAAAGGTGAGACACTGAGTTGGCCACACTGAGAACAAGTGTTCCTGGAACCCTGAGCAAGTATAACATTTTCTGGAAGCTATTTCTGGAATTAATTTCCATCATTCCACTCATCATTCCCATTCTAAAAACACTAAATTGGCACATGGCAATGAATACAATTCATTCTAGTGCATTTCCCCGTGATGGGGAAGAGATTCTGACACTTGCTGTATGGTTTTTGATTCAAACCTGTGAGATGCTCTCCGTTACCCACTGGAGGGAGACCAGGACTCAGGATCTACCAGATGTGTAGCATATGGAGACTACCTAGCTCCATTTGTTTCAGATTTATTTGAAGAGGTAACTTTTAAATCAATATAGTCTACATTTATTTTAACATGTTTTGGTTATTGATAAACCAAAAATACCTCAGGTAAGGGCACAGTCATCTTTACAACTGTGTCGGCCATGTTGCCTATTTAAAAAATATTATTTATTTCTTAAAAGGCAATAGCTGGAATGAACAAAATGTGTTTCGTATTTTATCAGTTGTATTTGTTTTTAAATGACAATTATGTCAATTTCTGTTTAACGCTGTGATATGTTTTAATCCAAAGTGCTTTGTGCAAATGGTTTATAAGTGCAAAGCCTTCGATGTTCACTTAATATAGCACTTAAAATACTCATTAATAAAGCACTTACAAAAACTCATTAGAGGAAATTAAAGATATGATCAAATACTGCATCATAGTCACTGATCCATTTTGATGGTAAGTGGACCGATTACTTTCTTAAGCGGCCCTCGTCTGATTTCGAAAGCGAGCAGAATTTCTTTTTGGTATGTTTATGTTATCATTTGTAAATCTTACCAGAGGTAGACCATAAGGCACAAGGGGTAACTCTTACACAGTTTAATGAAGTATTTACAGATAATTCCAACTGTCAAATACTTGTGCTCGATGACATAGTGCAGAGTGCTGACGCGAATACCTCGCTCTCGGTCTCCAAGTCTCTGCCTCTGCATTTGGGTCAAAGCGGATATAATTTCAGGTAAAAACGAATTCGAAACCTACAAGCCGCCAACTGCGTTCACGAAGGGTAGAAGGAAAACAATAATTCTTGTTAAAGATTATGGGAGTCATGGATTTCACGCTGGACACGGCGTAAGAGCGTTGTTCTAAGGCCTTGACTGAATCTATGAACATTTGCTAAAATTATATTTAAATATAACTAATTAGTTTGTTGTTTGTCTTAAACAAATTACGCAATAGCAATCTACAAATCTATCGTATAGTTTAGCCTACCTGTCAAAAATAATTCAAATAAGGAAAACATGAATGGGTTATCACATTATGCGCGAGATATGTAACCATAATTAAGTCTACCGACATTTCCACGGGTCTGTAAATTATGGACTACTAAAAATTATTTCAGTGCATAAATTATAGCAAGATTTGCCTTCAGTAGATGAAAGTAAACGTAATCAGATACCGCTACGATCGTGGCCGGACAGCATAGCAACTTTTTATGATTACATTAAAGAGGTTGTCAAAGAAGCGCTTTAAAAACAAGGTAATTCTTAAACTTATTACCATTATATTTGAATCAGATAACTTGATATTAATAATTCGACGACCGAATAAAAATTGTGACTTATCAAAGCCTGATGATCTTTGATTTTAGAGGCTTGACCAAACCGAAATAATAATAATAATAATAATAATAATAATAATAATAATAATAATAATAATGATGATGATGATGATGATGATCATTTTTATTGTCTTCGACGTCAGTGGGCCTAATTTACTGCTCGTTTTTTATATTGCTCAGGAACCAACGTTTCAAGCGATTAGTGAAAGAAAAAAGACTTTGGGAGCGCAAGTCATGACCTCTGAATGGTAGCAATTTGCTGGGGTTGGAAGTGCGCCTGCGACGCCGTGTCAACTATTAGAGTCTCGTTTAAAAGACAAATGGACTCTAACTGGTAAGAAAACACATTATTTGAAAAAGATCCATTTCGCTGCCTTCTATTTCGGTTCAAATATGTGGTGATTTTTCTTATCGAAAGTAGGTATTGTGCGCGAAATTGAGGTAGAATGGTTTTTTTTTTGTTGGTTTTTTTTGCCAAAGTCAAAATTGTTTGCACAAAAAACATTCATCTTCAATACTAAATACATGTAAATACCTGTCTTACTTTTAAGACGCATACCGGGGTCAAGAGTATGCCAAAAACTTACATTATCAATGTAGATTGATCAATAGCCTGTGTGCGCGCGCGCGTTTGTGCGCGTGTGAATGTGTGTGTGTGAGGAAGAGAGAGCGAGAGAGCGAGAAAGAGAAGGGCAATGTGAAAATATAACGTGAAAATCAGAAGTTAATTTGGATAAAACTAGGTGTTATTAGAATTTGGCTATTCCCGTCCACTGATAATATAACTAATTTGACATAACGTTCTAGATGAAACTGAAGTGAAACTCTGTTTAATTACATAGCTGTATTTATTTCGTCAAATTTGGGCCGATGTTGTGTTACAAGCTTAAGCACCAGACATTCGTTTTTCGTTAAGCGCTTTCTATCTCGATTACAGGAGAGCTAAGCCATATCCCTGTGGTATTTACATTTTCGTTGGTTAATTGAGAAAAGGTTGGTTAGTGCTTATTTATAGACAAATGCTGCACATAGTAGTTGTTTTTTCGCTATTTAGGCTTTTTTCCTCCTTTCGGACATAAAGCGATTTCCATTTAAATCGTATATTATTATTATTATTATTATTATTATTATTATTATTATTATTATTATTATTATTATTATTATGCTCCTTAGTCAATGCAGTTTACTTAAATATTTTTTATTGATTTCTTTTTAATTATCAGCACTCCTACAGTTTACATAATTAAACCCATTTCACGCCAGCTATATTTTAGAAATATTTCAGCTTGGTCAGTGGATGAAAGATCCCTAGGATCCCTCATATCAGTTGATTAATCTGTTACACGTGCTTTTCATCTTTTTAGCCTACTAGTCTATTGATCTATAGTTACTCATCATTAGTCGGTTTTTAACAATTGCTTGTAGAGCACAGGCTAAACTAAAGATTATAAATGGTGTATTTTGTAAAAAGAAAAAAATCCCCACGTAATTTACTCCTGTTTTACTCCTAATTTACTCCTTAATACTGAACAGAAACAGAAATGTTCAAGTTTCAGAAATGTAATTAAATCCGAAATTTTATCAGTCTGTCTGGCTGCTTGGTTGTCTTGCCTTCTTTCTCTACCTCGTGTGTGTAGATGTGCTTGTGAATGTGTGTGTGCGTGTGTGGGTGGGTGGGTGTGCGCGTGTGTGTGCGCGCGCGTGCGCCCGCGTTATCTACTGGTTTCCCTCTTCATCGAACTACGTAAGTGGTCAACTTTAGTTACTACGTTTTAGTTCCTAAATTGGCCACTAGGTTATGCTATTTTCCGAGAATCAAATCGTAATCTGGCTAAACCCAAGGTGCTTAACATCAATTTGTGCAATTTCCAAGTGAACCTTAAAATATTTCAACATTATACATGACATTTAGGATTACGTGACTAGTCATATATATGATATTATAGATCATATATATATATATATATTAAAATCTTTGCAGATTAATTTACATTTTACAAAATAAGGCGCATTCTGGATGCCGGTCTTTTTTCATTTAAAGTATTTTCTGTCCTGTTTTCTGCTATACACAATAAAATGTTTTGTTTTCCTTTGGAGAGCTGAAATGACGTAGATAAAAACAGGAATGGAAATAATAGCTCTGAGTGGAGCAACCTCTGTGTCTGGACTTCTATATTGCAAACCTGTCATCCAGCTGTTAGCTTCGAATCTTAATCAAGCACAGATTTATTCACATTTACCTTGCGATGCTCGGCGCACCGTGTTCCAAACTACCACATAATTTTTGTCTTTGTCATGTTGTCATGCTTCATTCAATTAGCATCGTTTCTAAATATTAACGATCTCCTATCGCATTGGTCTCCTGTTCCGTGGCGCGCGTCTATTTTAAATGATTCTCAGCATTTAAAAGTTGCGCACTTGTTCCAAACCAAGAGTCGTCGACACTTACCGTCTTTACACTCAAGGACTCAGCTAATTTTAAATGTCAAGATGGAAATTATGCAAGTAATGGGAAGTCGAGCGCAACTGGGGACGTGTGGAGAGATGTGCGACGCACAGACGTTCCTGGCACTTCATAAAATCACGGTGCCAGAGTCACAAAACAATGTCTGCGCCTGCAGAAATGTGCATCAGTTACAAACACATCATCTCTAACGCTTCTCTCTGGTGTTCGGTCGTTTAAATGACTGTCAGCGTAGTAGAACAACCAGCTCCAACTGAAATTGAAAAACTATAAAAATAAAAACGGCGCGGACAAAATTTCAGTGCAGTTTATATAGATTCGTGCTTTTGTGGTGTGTATGTGTATGCTTTGAAGTTAGTATGAGCTTTATTGTACAGACAAAATTTCCAGGTACACTCTGATTTCATGGAATATTCTAAGCGACGTTTTTAAATAGATTTATTAATATTTGTATGTGTCAGATGTCAAGTTTGTCAACAAGCAGACACTTCTGTTATAATCCACTTACCTGCTTTGCAGCAAATCGTTACATACGTTGAACAACAATCCATTAAACTTTGGTTTTGCCACGATTCTATGAAAAGCGTACAGTGAATTTTTTTGCAAATTTTAAAAGTTGTAATTTCGCCATTAAAAAATTTAATCTGTTGAAGATAGTTTGCTAACTAATAAAGTCAATTATTGAATTCTTGACTAATGTCAAATTCCATAGCAACAACAAAACAAATAATAATAATAATAATAATAATAATAATAATACCTATTGTTGTTATTATAAAAGTATTATTATCGCTGTTATTATTATTCGTTAAAATAAAGAATGCATTAATTATATATGTATCTCTTGGGTAAGGTTTCGACAACCTTTTACTTACATGGTTACATCACCTATTGTACATATATTTTATAACTTTTAAAATGCATTTGTTTTAACTTTTTAAAGAACCTTTTTATTTTCCCTTTATTGAGTAGTTTGACAATCAGTTTATAACGCAAAAACTTGCGGTAATATTAAATGCAGTTAATTGGCAAAGCTAATGTGTGTAGATTTTTTTTAATTCGGCCACAAACCAAAAGAACTTTGCTTTAGTAGTTTAAATTAAGCAGGAGTAACATTTTTGTTGCTAGTTTTTTTTTTTAATTTCATATTTTATTTTCATGTCATAGTTTAGGCTTCTTTGTGTTTTATATATATATAGGCTATACATCCTACTCACGACAGCGAGCCGGGGTCATTAAAAGTATTATTATTGTATTATCATTCTATTATTATGCACCCATTTATTAATTTCTTTAGCCTAGTAGAAAACACGTCACCTCAGCCTCATCATTTGTTCAAGCTACTCCTTTATAAATGTTGGCAATGAAGTCAGGTACCTACGACATATGTAGTCTAATACTGTTACTGACTGAAAATACATATTAGTCTAGTTTTATCTGGCAGAGACACATAATTACCATCTTCATATATAATAATAGTGCCGAATGAGGTTGGAGAATCAGTCGGTTTTTGGCTTCTCTGCACCCAGAGCAGGATCCGCTAATTCCGCCTCCCAGCACACCCGAAGTTGCGCAGATAGCGGTCGCGTGTTCGGACGCAATTAATAACCCTTTCTGGAGTCGCTTTGGATGAAGGTAAGCTGGCTCTGCATGCACATTATGGACGCGAGTGAAAATCATGAGATCAACTGCATGCAAAATAACCAAAATGTAATATATTTTGTACGAGAAACGGAGACAAGCGGCTAAGAGTTAAATCTTACATTTTGTCTGCGACGCAGTGTCTCTCGTTCTAAACAGATGTGAAGCCAGAGCAAACCAGTTATTGAATGTTTGTAACCGTACGGCGTATTGCGTGACTTAAACATAAAAAAGTAGAAGTTAATGCAGTAGAATTTAATAATCTTTCAGTAGAATTTAATAAGAGCAAGTCCGACGTATACGGTACACACTTGCGTGTTACCACCAAGTGTAATTCCGTGGGTCCACATGACAATTTCAGGCTGCTGACTCGCGACTGCAGTTTTTTCTGTCCCGACGTTTCCGTTACTGGGCACAAATCCATGTCGCTGTATTTCCAGGTCGCATCACAAACTGCCCTGGAACTGAAAGGTCTTTTACTCAAAGGTATTTTATGTTTACTCAAAACGGAAACCGCGACTTGAGTGGCGTGTTGTGTTTTTTTTTAAAGAATGAGCACCTTTTGCTTAAAAACAGGTGATGTTAGAAAGTTGCTTCCCATACCTGCATGTACATAGGAGATGCATATACACCATACATCTTACTAAAACACAACTAAACATAAAATGACCCCTACTGTAACAGCACACCCTAAAATGCAAGTTACAGGTACATACTAGTTAAAGGTACATTATTAAGCAGTGAGAGCTTTAATTAACCTTACGATGGACATGAAAAACTAGGGTATTTATCAAAATTCTGGTGAGGTTTGAAAAGTCTGGTTTAGTTAACTAGGTTTCAAAATATATGCGTTTACTCAAGATGAAGAAACTAGTGAATAAGTTGACATAGTACGATGCACAACACGCAGAGTTATCGCGGACATCAGTCATCATTCGTAGACATGGACTTGACCTTTTGCTATTCCAGTCAGTCGTGTAAGAGTGGACTGGACAGCCTCAGGTCATTTGCTCCGCAACTTGTGGAACAGCTGATTAAAAAGACAAAAGCAATACTGGACTCTGATTAGGTAGGTTGCAAGTTACATCATGTTAGCTTCATGATGCAAACGGGTTTCGCTGAATTATCATATCTTAACACATCTAAAGCAATAAAAAGGCTATTCATGACGCCCAAACACTGCAAAATAAATAAATAAACAAACAAATAAGAGCAAATAAAATAATGCAGGTTAAACCATGAACCTTTTTGCCAACGTAGAGAACATGGGTAACATTAATTAATTGCCTTTGACGCCCCCTCCCTCCTTCTCCGACACGCTTTACGTTTGCTCGCTATTCCTCCCTCCCTCCCTCTCAGACTCTCGACTCCCCCTCTCTGTCAGTCAGCGCGCCGCTGGGAGAGATTGAAAGTGACACTCACATTGTTGGTCTTGATGTTTTACATCGTAGAAGAGACTTCTGTTGCGATAGGTCGTTTCTGAATCGCGAACTAATAGCTGAGATCCGTTTCTGTTTTAATTCCCTTTTGTGTGTGTGCAAAACAGAAGGACTTTGTCAGTTTCTAACGCGTTAATACGTTGTCCTTGTTCGCGTCGCTGAAGAGTGGAGCTCTGTCCGGTCAAAAAGCTTTGAGTTCTCGAACTCCCCGCCTAAGCTCAGCGCACAAAACGATCTTCTTTACCGAGCGAGTGGCTGAAAGATTTTCGCGGTTTGTCAACGGGAACTTGTGTCGCTTGCTCTTCGGATCACCGTGCCCACTGAGTCCACTGGTCTCTCTCGCTCTCTCTCTCGCTCTCTCTCTTTCTCTCTGCACACACACACACACAAACAAACACACACACACACACACTTTCTCTCTCTGTTCCATCTCTAGTTATTCCTGCTACCTCTCTTAGACTCGACATACCAGTCGGTCGCTCACACAGCGTACAGTGCGAAGAGCCGAAGTGTCAAGCACCGAAGCCAGCTGTTTCCACGCAGCCGCGAAGCAGAAAGAATCCCAGCCCTGGATTCGATACTTTTGATCAATGGACAGAGCCCTCTCAACGGCCAGCCGAGATACCAACACGCCATAAACAGTAAGTACATCCGAAAACTTCTATTCCATTTCTCTACGAGCGCTTCGGCTTTAGCAAGATTCTGTACAATCACAAATCGGCGTGGTGCCTTTTCTTGTCGTGGACTTAGAATGCAAAATAAATTGGTCTAATATCTACAGTGCTATATTTTGAAATCGAGTATTGCGTTGTGCCGCTGACTCTTTACAGTCTTTTTTTCAAATTAATGAAGTCGACTCATAGCGTCCACACTTATTTCGAGACTAAACTGTTGACAACTATAATGTAATAAACCTCTCGAATATTTTACAAACATTTACATTTTATCCAGATCAAAGTTAGGCAGATAATTTCCAACGATCTCACAGCTATCATGGTAGGTCTGGTCCCAAACTTTCTTTTCGACATTTAAACGATTGTTTAAATAGTCAGAATACAAATCACCTCTAACATTTAACTTGTTTTGTTTTGGTAGTATATAATATATAGCACACAGATTAGTTATTCCAATAGTCAAGAGTCAAGTAGATGCTAAAAGTACTAGCTATTATTATTATTATTGTTGTTGTTGTTGTTTAGCATTTGCCTAATTATATTATTTACTTAAAACCCTTAACTACGAATGACATGTAAAATATGCGACATCCACCTAGTCTACAACAAATAATCATGCAGAAAAGAATGGTTCATAGCCGTTCGTACTAGGTTTAAAGAATGGTTCATAGCCATTCTAGGTACTAGGTTTAAAGAATGGTTCATAGCCGTTCGTACTAGGTTTAAATATCGCCGTAAAACAAATTTAAAAAACTAGTTCTTTAGATTGGAAAAGCTTCAGAGACCTATATGTCTTCATAAAAACTGCACTAACAATAAGTAAATAAATCATTGTTTTTTTCTTTTAAGAGCATCACATGCATCACTTTTTATCATTTTTGCAACATAGAATTTTTTTGCTTAACTTTTCAACTTAATGTATGAAAATTATTTTTCTATTTATTATTTTACCACACATTTTTGATTCTCTTACTGTGCACGTAGCTGATTGTTAATAGATGTCTCTTATACTTTATGAGAGTTTTGCAGACCTGTGTTTTGCGCGTTGGTGACTCTGTGGTCTTTGCTCAACATCACATGCACAGTGTATCCCATTAGCTCGGCTATGTCCAGCCGTCTTTTTAGAATGCAAAGTATAAGGATGACTAGGAAAGTATATAAGTATTCGCTTACACATACAAACATGTGTATGTGAATACTCATATATTTATTCACATACACACACACACACGTGTGTATGTGAATACTTATATACTTATCCTTCCTAATCATCCTTATACACTATGGGCCACCATGAGTGAAGATATTTTCCCTTTCTCTCCTCTCATTTCAGTCCATTTTGAAACATAAGAACGAACGTCTGTCGGCTTTTCTTATTTTTAAACACATTAATAGTATTTATGTCATTTTTGTATCTTTTAACCACGAACGTTCAGTTAACGAAAAACAATAAACTGTTATTACTCCTAGAAGCCGGTTTAGTGCACGAAACCAAGAAATGTCAACTAACAAACCTATAGTCATATTGAAATTAGTTTGGTAATATTTACTTCCGGTAGAAGGCTATGTTGCTTGCAGCTATATTTTTGGACAGATGTGGTGTAATTGTACCAATCCCTCATCTGGGTCTTTCAACGGATGAGTAACTTCGGTTGCACTTTCTCTGTCAGTTGTAAATTCACAGTTTCTACGTTACATATTTGATACAATTTCGTTCACGTACTTCGTCACACATCATATCTGTCAACACGCAGTATAGCTGTTAACTACAGTGATTGCTTGTATGGCAGTCCAAAACCGTCGTGTCAAGCTGGGTTAAAGAAAGAAAGAAAAGTGAACTCTCAGGAGATCACGTCTGTCTGGGTGAGACTAACGTAATCATAGAGGGAACATCCCGCGATAAAATCAGATCTGTGCAACAGACTGTTTCCTAACAATAAACGTTATACTAAATATATGGTGAATACATATTAATTTTTGCTAGCATTAAAAAGAGCAGTCTCCTTTGAGCAGTCAATTAGGCCCAAGACGTTTTTCAGTTCGTCAAGCGTTTCTCTTGAAGGTAAAGGACGGGACAAACAAAATTGTAAGCCTAACAGTCAAACTCTGGACTAATGAAAACATCCTTCCTTTGTCAAAAGAAATCATTTGATAATGCAAACGGTACCGAAGACATTATTGGTGCCTCAAACTCTGAAGTAAAACGTAAATTTAAAAAAGTAAAAACACATGGTGAGTCCGCATGATTTGGTGTCCTGTTACATGTGCGATTTGCCCTTGTCACTGCAGTCTTTAGTTTATGTGTACAATAAAAGTTTATGAAAGTAAATTATATTTAAGAAGTTTCTCTTGCAAAATTACCATGTCTGTGAAAGAAAGATGTTTAGCACATTCCTACCATCGTAACAACTTTGGCATTTTTTAGTTCAGAAATTCATCATCGTCCATTTTCAAGTGGATTTAGTGTCGAATATTCATTTGGTACAAACGGATTCGCGGCGTGTTGGGTTTGTTCTTTCTTGGTCCCGGATTATATAGGTGCGCTAGCAGATATCAAATCCTCTTTCCTTCTACTGAACTAGTCGGGCTTTTCCAGTGACTCGTAGTTCACCCATCTCAACAAAAGTTACTAGCCTACACGAGCGTGTTCAGTTACTTCAAAGAAAATTCCTGCATTGAAGGCCGTATCGAAGAGCACACTTTAGAACAAACTAAAATTGCATGCTTGGTGATTGAAAAAAAGAAGATATTTTAAGGTTGAGTTTAGGTAGTCAAGTCTCGCATGGCGCTGAACGTGAGCCGAAAAAGTTTCAGGAGCGTGACCTAAACTAAGCCGAAGTTTTAAACTCCAGCGTACAGGTCACGGTATAAGGCAATGTCTAGACTTCACAGTTATGCTTCTCAATTCTGCATTTTAGACGCATTTCTATTTTAAGACAACAATCGTAATTGCGTAAAATGAAAGGTATTTAATTTCTTAATAATTTCCCTCCTTTCGATTTACATTTTCACGTGAATTAGTAGTCTATTTTACTGGTTCCGTTTCATCGGTTAGTGTATTTTGATATTATATTTAGTAAGCATTGTTCTTGGTTATATATTAAAAATAATTTGAGCATTTATTGATGCAATATCATATACTTTGCAACTCCGTAACCAAGTCTTTTTTTCCCTTTTTTTCCCTTTTTTTGCTAAATGCGTGTGCAGTTGAGTTTGGTTTATACTATCATACATAATGTTGTCTTTCATTTCTGACAGTTCTGTGGAATTTGCTCTGGTTTCTGCTTCCAGCTCATATAGTAACAAAGTATTTAGCACCACATAGGTATGGTACAAACCACATTATTGTCTTAAGTGGTACATGCTAAATGTGTGTGTGTGAGTGGGTGGGTGTGTGTGTGTGTGTGTGTGAGAGCAATTTTACAGTTCTGCAGAATGGGCTTGTCTACCATGTGGGACAACTGTGAGAGTTATTCCTATGAGTCAGTGTGTGGTCTCTGGAAGTGTCAAAGCAGTGAGCCTGCCTTGTGGTTAGTGTATGGCTGTGTGAGGTTGTGTGTGTGTGTGTGTATGCACACATATGCTCTTGCCTGTATTTGTCTGTGAGTGTGTTCACACTTGCAGCTGAGGGAGAACATAGCAAGGTTCTCCCTCCAGCTCTTTATATTTTACTATCTAATGAGATGTTTATGAGCAAGTAAAATATGTTCTCCAGAGTGTCCGTGGTACCCCATCTTACTCTACGACAATGATTCTGTTTTCTTACCCCACACAGCATCTTTAAACATGCACAAGTGTGGCCATCCTTATATATATATATAAAACCAGATTAAGAGATATACAGTGTGTGTATATATATATATATATATATATATAAATATAAATATATATATATATCCCTTAATCTGGTTTTCTTTTTCTCATCATTCATCTTTTTATTGCAATTTCGCTCTGGGATCAATAAAGTATTTCTGAATCTGA
>JAOXYF010000024.1:6803569-6825480 GCA_028565775.1 Sternarchorhynchus goeldii
TATATTCTTAGTTGCTTTATTGCATTAAAGTAGAAACATTTTGTTTTTCAGTTTTAAAATAAAAAAGATTATACCATTATATAAGTTATGCATTATCTAACTTGCATTATCATGAAGATCTTGAACTTTTAATAAGATTCTTAACTTATTTTCTTGAAGGCACTGTGGCTGCATCCATATAAACATTAAAATTCTTCTGGTTTCATTGCAAAGCAAATCCTAATAATATGTGACGCAATTATCAAAGGCTCAAAAGAGTTGTACCTGGAACTTTTTAACAGTGTGATGTAAATAACTGAAAAGTTTAACATTTTTTTCTTCCATAGAATTCACTATTTAACAAGTCTTTCCTATAAAAAGGTATGCCACCAAAGATTTAAAAAGTATTTGCTAGAAAAGTTAGACATTCATTTGTCTGTTTGCACTAAGTAATCTTAAAGATAGATCCTATCACCATGTTGTCACAATCAGGAGTAGAGACAGTTGAGTTAAATATTTGTACCTTAAGGAAAGGGGTTGGGGAGAGAGAGACATGGTGAGTGAAGGAGAGAGAGAGAGACATAGTGAGGGAGGGAGAGAGAGAAAGAGTATGTACGCACGAGTGAGAAACACAGGGGCACAGATGGGAACTGAGATCCAGACAAGCTGCTGATTGCGATCAGTGTACTCATTAGATTCGGGCAGGTCAGTACAGGTGAAAATCAAGGGCATGTCAGCTTCACAAACCAGCCAAGAAACGCCAAGAAAGATGAAGTACAGCATGACTGGGGTGTCCTGACTGGGGTGATCATGGCAGGAGCACAAGAAGATGTATGAAAGAGTCGACATTGAACTTCCATACAGGTTTTGTGCCTCTAGCCCTCATCCACAACATGGGATCTTTACCTTCTGCTTCACATCTGTTTTATGCCTCTTAATGCCCTTGTACCTCATCCTTACACACCTTCTAAGAGTTTCAGGAACACTAGTCACATCCCTGGCCTTGTAGGCAAACCTTAGGGGAAAGGAATAGTGACATAGTCAGTATATTAGGAGCAAACCTATGGCTGTTCAAAATGCTATCAGATATTTCCTTACAATGATGAAATTCTGTTTCGTTTTGTAGCTATTAATTTCACAGCTAACAGTGATTCTTTACCATGGTGAGCTGTTCCTGGATTAGCACCAAAGGGTAACTTCTAACGAGATAAAAGTGACTGTCAGTTTTTTTCAATACATGGTCAAATACATTGCACATACTTTATTATTATTGTTATTAATTATTATTATTATTATTATTATTATTATACAATCTTCAGCCTGTTATAATGAAACAAAGTGTAGTTCATTTGTAATGCCTTTCTGTCTTGCAATGAGTGCATAATCTAAAGTGACTACAAGATGCCAAAGAGTGATGGCAGTGATCTGCATGTCTAATACCTTTTTTAGCATGAGTGCACTTTACTGTTGACGGTGGACTGTGACTGCAGCTAACTGCCCTATTCGTTGGCCCCGCGGTTTTAAGCATCGTAGTGTAAGAGACGGATCGAGCCTCAGGTATATCGGGCATTTTATGTTGAAATGCTACGTTTAACGGGCCCTGTTAATTCTATGCTATGGATAACACACACGACTTTGTAAATCATGAGTGCTTATTCTTCTAATATGATGTTAGCAAGGGGCTTTAATAAACAGTCTATGAATTTTTTTCTCATGTTCTCTGCTCATATTTGAAAGTATGGTTTGTCTTGCCGGCCTTTCTGCAGTCGCTTGAACTGGAACACATTTATTTCTACTTAAAGGACTTAAAGGGCGTTTTGTGTTTTTCCTATTTCTTGCTGTGATTAAATGCACCACAGAATTCAGCCACTTGCTTCCAGGACCTAGCTGGCATCGTAATCACACAGAGGATGATGTTTTTAATTTATTATAATTTCTGAAACTGAGACCCAGCTCGTAATTTTCCTACGATTGTTTAAATTAATCCATTTATTTATTTTGTTGTGTGTGTGTGTGTGTGTGTGTGTGTGAGTCAGTGACACCAGTGTGTGTATGTGTGTGAGTCATGGACGCCAGTGTGTGTGTGTGTGTGTGTGTGTCTGCGCGTGTGTGTGTGTGTGTGTGTGTGCGTGTGTGTGTGTGTGTCAGGGATGCCATCAACGTCCCTGTATCACACCGTTTTCGCTTGGACTGATTAGGTCTCTGTCCTGGAACGACAATGCAAAAACTAGTAGGGAAAATAAAGCCTATAGTGAAGAATGAGACTCTCTCTCTCTTTATCTCTCTGTTTTGGACCACAGCCTCTCTGTATGGATGGAGTAAAATGTAAATTAGGACTGCTCCTCCTCCTCTTGGCCAGTGTTGAGGGAGTCTCATTCTTTCAGACTTGGCAGGTGAGGGTGCACTGTCCTGCTTTGGCTGGAAACAGGGACGTTTGGAAGTGATCCCACTGGAGCACATACACATGCCTTAAAACACACAGACACGTATTCATTTAACTGGCCAGAGAGGTCAAACTGACATGCTGTCAGTATGCCTGAAGGGTCACACCGTGCCCTCCCCCGTATGGACCCGCACACATCCTAGTTTACATTCCCTGTAGACGGTGGTGCAGAACGATGCCCTGGGCCTCTGCCTCTCTGTTTGCTGATTGCGGTGATAAGTGACTCCCCTCCTAAGGAACAGGCCTGTGGGTTAGAGGGCGCTGCCCTCAGCCTCAGCTCTGATGCCTGGCTGCTGCTCCTAGTTGTTCTGCACAAACCAGAGAAAAGATTACTGTCACCGGATCCAAGGTGTTATTTGGACATTTTGAATTTTTCGGCGCCTTTCTTGATGATAATCAGTGATGTAAAGATTATATGGAATTTCCATTATTGCATTAAGACATGTTGCGTGTTTGTGAGTAGGAGCAATACATGGCTTTGATGAAAGCATCTACTCAAAACACAGATATTCACAATTCTTTCCCATTCTCCCTCTCTCTCTCTCTCTCTCTCTCTCTCTCAGGTACATACTCTCTGGCCGGTGTTCCCCCCGCAGTGTGGAGGGGGATGGAGCGTGGAGGAGGAGAGAGCCCTCGTCTGCGGGACAGCCCAGAGCGGCGTGCTGCCAGCAGCCCAGACTTAAGTGGCCCCCCGCCAGGGAAGACAAGCCGCCTGGAGCTCAATGGCAGCCCCACCGGGCCCCGCAGCCGCCACAACGGGGCCCCACCGAGACCCCTGGGAGGTACGACCTCAAGAGCTCCTATCAATGACTGTTCTTTCACAATCTTTTACATTTACATTTATGGCATTTGGCTGACGCTTTTATCCAAAGCGACTTACAATTGTGACTGAATACATCTTGAGCAAATGAGGGTTAAGGGCTTTTGCTCAGGGGCAGTGGTAGCTCACTGGTCATAAATAACGCCCAGGCATCTTCATGCATAGTTTAGTTTAGATTACTGCCTGAATACTGACTACTGAATACTGAAGGTTACTTAAGTTAATACTGACTTAACACAAGGTTTTGCATAGCATTTATATCTTTAAAGTTACATTCTCTTTAAATGTAGCATCCAATAGTGTCAATTATGTCAAGAGGACATGTGAAAGTGGATTCTGTGTGTGTGCAAAAGAATATTAGAAAACCTTCCAGGATGTGTGGAGAGTCATGCTAAATAACCCAGAAATGCACAGCCGCAGCATCTCAGGCACAACTGTTTGTGTCCTTCCCTCCAAAGGGCACAAGGTCTGCTCAAGTATTTTATTAGACTACATTAAAAGGCCTGCTCATAGCAAACAATATGAATCAATTCTTTCCCATACACTAATGTGTCCCCTGCAGTGTCATGGGGACAATATAACACCAAGTGTTGTTAATAAAGCACCATAGAAAAAGGGTGATTTATTTGCCCAGGTCAGGTTATTGATCATGGCTTAAAGAACGCGAACAGGAGGCTCTCGCACACACACACACACACACACACAGAGAGTGCTTACAATGACGGTGTGTGTGGCCATCGCTATTAGTGACATTAGTGAGATATAATTTCACGAGGCTTCGTCTTTCGAAAAACGGGGGGAAAATGTTCATCCGCAAACCACAAATGCTGATTATATCTGCACATTAATCAAGTGTCATTTTAGTGTGAGTCTGTTTCGTTTGATGTTATTTATTTAGTAAAACTGTCATCAATATCAATTAGCTTAGCTGCCTTGACAGTAAGCTAACCATAAAGACTGACAGAGCTTACCACTTTTTCCAAGCTGCTTGTGTCAGCTGTGTGTGTGTGTGGGTGTTGTGAGACTGAGAATATGAGTGTGTATATGTTTGTGTCATTTGACAGCGTGTACGTATGTGGCTGCATTCTGTGTGTGACTCTATGTGTGAGTTACAGCGTTTTTTTAGCAAAATAAAAGTTAAACACCTAAAGAGAAAGAAAAAAGGTTTTTATGACCAAATATTTTTTGGTTATTTGTGTGTGTGTGCGTGTGCTTTTAGAGGCACTCGGGCCCTACAAAGCACGGCGGAAGAGAGGGTGAGGGCTCTGTTCCTATGTTCTGGCAGCTAGGATCGATGGTTACTTCTAATGAGGGCTTGTCTTTAAACAGAGGAAACTCGATGTGTCTCCTCCAAACCACAGTGCAGCATGAAGCACAAGGCCACACAGATGCACGACTGTGCATGTACATGCACAAATACACACCTAATGTTACTTTCACTTCAGTGTAGTTACTCACAGAAATTATTTTAAA
Organism: Sternarchorhynchus goeldii; assembly: GCA_028565775.1. Classification (NCBI taxonomy): domain Eukaryota; kingdom Metazoa; phylum Chordata; class Actinopteri; order Gymnotiformes; family Apteronotidae; genus Sternarchorhynchus; species Sternarchorhynchus goeldii. The sequence goes on from JAOXYF010000024.1 coordinate 6,808,285, forward strand.
ATTGGCCTATGGAACAAGACGTCCAATCACCCAAACGCATCAAAATATACCGATCTGCACATATAGTCCGGTGTAGTGTCACACACACAGTCATAAACACAGTGCAGAAATAGAGTGACACAGTTTGATGTCCTCGCATGCACAGCGGGTACTCAAACACCCATGCTGCACCCAGATGTCTGCACAATATATTGTGACGAAACAAGCCTGATGAACCCTCGAGAGAGAGAGAGAGAGAGAGAGAGAGAGAGAGAGAGAGAGAGAGAGAGAGAGAGAGAGAGAGAGAGAGAGAGAGAGACCTGCTGGGAGCTGCTGTGTGTTGACAGTTATATTTCTCTGTTGGGGGAAATTCACTTACTTGAATTGGCTCAGGCCCATAGTGTGTAATTCACTACATAAGAGCATTCGGGATTCTAAACTCAGAGCTGGAAAGATTAATGGGGAGGGAATAGAAATGTAGGAATTGACTGATTAAAATGAGAAGCTTGTGGGGGGGCTGTATATATGTGTATAAACTGTAGGTGCATAGAAGTGTATGTGTATAAACACGAGAGAGTGCTGGAGAGAGCTTTGTGTGTTTTTGTTGTCTCTGTGTGTGTGTGTGTGTGTGTGTGTGTGTGTGTGTATGTGCATGCATGCATGTGTGTGAGTGTATGAGTCTCATACAAGCCTGCTTTTATTATTAGCAGTTGGGTTTTTTCTAATGCTTTCAGACCTTCATTTCTTTAGAGAGCCTTAATTAATTGTCGGCCCCCAGAAGGCTCAAGAACAAAGCGCTGCAGAGAAAATGAAAAATGGGCAACGGTTTTGCCTGGTGGAACCAAAGCCGAAACTCACCAAAGCTTTGCCAGCAGAAGCTGTGAACCAAAACCCTCAGGAGGCTGTAAAGTTTGCATATCCGTTGTGACTTCCAACTAATTTCATTAAGTGACTTAACTGTTAACTCTTTACGCCATATCTTGAGGAGATATCAGCTGGGCTTGTAAAGCGGCGGGAGCCCAGCCTGAAGAACTGGTTCACCCAATGATAACTGTTCAAGGGGTTGGTTTGATAGACAGTTCCGTTTGCTGCACACTAAAAATTTGCATGGGAAGTCTGAACCGTTGCAGGCATCGACCTTCTCATTCAAAATGAGCGATTAACCTATTAATCATTAATCATTTATCATTTCGGATGGAAACTATCTGGGCAGCAACACTTGACTTGCATTCAAAAACACAAATGGCTAGAAGTACGTTTTCTTCTCTTTCATAGTCTCTCTCTCTTTCTCTCAGCAGGCCTGATGATCCCCGTGTTCTGCGTGGTGGAACAGGTGGATGGAGGGATGCTGGTGGAGGGGGATAGCCGGGAGGAGCATGCCGAATTCGTGCTGGTCAGGAAGGACATCCTCTTCACGCAGCTGGTGGAGTCAGCGCTGCTCGCCCTCGGCTATTCCCACAGCTCTGCAGCACAGGCACAGGGTGAGTCCACTGCAAGCTGCCCTTCATTATACCAGTCTGAGCGCAGAGTATGCATGCTCTCATAACGAATAATGCTTTCTTATAAAGGTTAGTTTTGTGTGAGAGGTGCTGCCCTGAGATCTGTAATGAAGATCAACTTTTTTTCTCTAGCAAGCTCACTTTTCTGTCTACTGAATAATCCAACAGACAATAAGCAGATCTTTCCTGAACCTTGACTGACTCAGAACCGCTTGTTTAAAACTCAACAAGGACTGGAATTCCAAGGCTTCAAATAGCTGGAACAGAAAGGATCCCTGAAATGGCAGATGCAGCAGCTTAACAGCCATCCTCAGGGCCACTCTCAGAGTCATTAGGTTCTACCCATCTGAGGAGGAAAAAAGACAATCTTCAAACAGTCAGTGAAAGTCAACCCTGGCATTTGGAAGGGAGAGGCATCAACACAGCTAGTGTGGAATTAGGGTGATGATCCCTTTCAGAGTTTAGAGTCTAAGTCAGTTGTGATCCTGGATCAGTCACTGCATAATGCTGTCCAAGGGAGTAAGAGGGCCATGACTGCTGAGGCCTGACTGCCAATGCCTGACTGCTGAGGCCTGACTGCTGAGATCTGACTGCCAAGGTCTGAGTGCTGAGATCTGACTGCTGAGGTCTGACTGCCGAGGTCTGACTGTTGAGGTCTGAGTGCTGAGATCTGACTGCTGAGGTCTGAGTGCTGAGATCTGAGTGCTGAGGTCTGAGTGCTGAGGTCTGAGTGCTGAGATCTGAGTGCTGAGATCTGAGTGCTGAGGTCTGAGTGCTGAGGTCTGAGTGCTGAGGTCTGAGTGCTGAGGTCTGAGTGCTGAGGTCTGAGTGCTGTGCTCCTGACAGCAGCAAAGGGTTTGATAAACTGTGTCTCTGGGAAAAGAAAAGAGGAAGGACATTTGTTTAGCACAACAGAATTACAGACAGTCTGAAAATGTCATTAAAAGAGAACAAAGAAGATGCAGAAGAAAAGAATGTGTGCATTTGTGTATGTGTGTTTGTGTTCATGCAACCATGTGCGTGTGCCTGTGTGTCTGTGAAATACTGTGACTGTTTATGAGTATGTGAGCCAAAGAAGGAACATAATAATGCTTTAATTTATTGTTGTGCACATGGTTGTCATCTCCTGCAAGACCAAAAAGTTTACTTGTGTTGTGTAAAGTATGCAGAAAATGTAAAAGAGTAATTGTTTTGAGTTTAACCATGTTAACAAAACCCCTCACCATTTATCTTAGCAAAGGGCTCAAACTTAAACACTGAAAACCACATTTTGATCTTATTTTCTCAAAAGAGTATCAGTTTAATTAGATAATTTTGTATTTCTCATTTCAAAAAAATATTTATCACCTGGTCAGATAAGCAAGTAAAGAATTGCTCATTAACCCAGTTTACCCAGTGTTACGGCAATAACAGACTTCTCAAACTGAAAACAAACATTTTGCCTGTAGAGTTTAAAGCCACTATAATCTCCCTTCTAGTTTACCTTCTAGTTCCTAGCATTACTTGATAAGCTGGTAAACGCCAGTGAACAGTGCTATAGACATTCAGATGTTTTCACATGTTGTCTTTCATGAACTAAATTCCAATTTAGTTCCAGACATGCAAATACAGTTTAGGATAAAGAGAGCATCAGCCTTTTGTACCCTTCTCCATACTGAGAGAGAGAGAGACAGAGAGAGAGAAAGAGACAAAGACAGAATGAGAGAGAAAGGGAGAGAGCACTTCTCAAATGAATACTTTTTGTTTTTTAAAATAAGCATTTATGTTAAATGAATAATTTCTGGCTTAAATTATACATTTTTCCACTGCGGTTCACAACCAAAATTACACAGAGTCCCGGCTATTTTCTCCCTGTTTGAATTGTGTCCGGCGTAGTTCAGTTCCAGCGGTGTGTTTCAGCTCCTCTCCCAGCACCACGGTCCTTCTTTAATTAGCCTGGCCAGTAATTAACTGGGAGATATTGTTTATTTCAATTATAAGGGTCCCAGTATTTTTATAGAAGCGTATGCAAAGACCTGTAGTTTAAGGCTTCAGACAATTAACAGTGGTGATGGCTGCCTGGACAAGGGCATTGTTGTACTGGCCACGTCTGACAGGCAGCCACTGAGGGTCAAACCGCCATCTTGGTCAGTTTGATGCAAATATGCACTGCTGCCTGATGAGGTAGACAGTCATTTAGAGGCTTTGAACAGGCTTATAACATCTGGCTTGGTTTTTTTTTTTTGGTTTGTTTGTTTTCTTTTTGTTTTGTTTTGTTGTTGTTGTTGCTTTTTTGTTTGTCTGTGTGTGTGTGTGTTTTTTTTACCTTTACAGCATACAGAAATCAAAGTTGTAATATGTGCCTTAGTAAGATGTGAAAATCAATGTACCAAAACACAAGAAATTTAAATGCTAGAACAGGACGCACTAAACACGTAAACACCCATCTTTCTAATCAAGGCCCTGGATTTACTGGGGAATCACAAACATGAATCATAGTGACTCACAGAGAGAATTAAACCTGACTGATTAGTCATGAAGTTGAATTCATAGCTGTATTCTCCATGGACATAATTACAGTATCTCACTAAAGTGAGTACACCCCTCACATTTTTGTAATTATTTTATCCTTTCATGGGACAACACTGAAGATACGATACTTTGATACAATGTAAAAGTAGTCAGTGTACAGCTTGTATAACAGTGTAAATTTGCTGTGCCCTCAAAATAACTCACACAACCATCAGTGTCTAAACCCCTGGCAACAAAAGTGAGTACACCCCTGAGTGAAAATGGACAAATTGTGCCCAAAGTGTCGGTATTTTTTGTGTCCACCATTATTTTCCAGCAGTGCCTTAACTCTCTTGGGCATGGAGTTCACTAGAGCTTCACAAGTTGCCACTGGAAACCTCTTCCACTCCTCCATGATGACGTCACGGAGCTGGTGGATGTTAGAGACCTTGCGCTCCTCCACCTTCCGTTTGAGGATGTCCCACAGATGCTCAATAGGGTTTAGGTCTGGAGACACGCTTGGTCAATCCAGCACTTTTACCCTCAGTTTCTTTAGCCAGGCAGTGGACATCTTGGGATCAATATAAATGTTGGAATAATGTCCTGCAGCCCAGTTTCCGAAGGAAAGGCATTATGCTCTGCTTCAGTATGTCACAGTACATGTTGGCATTCATGGCTCCCACACCCGGCAACACTCATGCAGCCCCAAACCATGACACTCCCACCACTACGCTTGACTGTAGGCAGGACACACTTGTCTTTGTACTCCTCACCTGGTTGCTGCCACACACGCTTGACACCATCTGAATCAAATACGTTTAGCTTTTTTTCCATCGGACCACAAGACATTGTTCCAGTATCCATGTCCTTAGTCTGGTTGTCTTCAGCAAACTGTTTGCGGGCTTTTTTGTGCATCATCTTTAGAAGAGGCTTCCATGCCATGCAGACAAATTTGATGCAGAGTGCAGCGTGTGGTCTGGGCACCGACAGCCTGATCCCCCCCACCCCTTTAACCTCTGCAGCGATGCTGGCAGCACTCATACGTCTATTTTCAAAATCCAACCTCCGATTACGACGCTGAGCACGTGCACTCAACTTCTTTGGTCGACCACGACGAAGCCTCTTCTGAGTGGTACATGTTAAGACACTGTATGGCCTTTAGTCTCTGTGCTGCAGCTGCAGCTCAGGGTGTTGGCAATCTTCATATAGAACAACAATTTTTTTTTTCAGATCCTCAGAGAGTTCTTTGCCATGATGTGCCATGTTGAACTTCCAAAGGCCAGTATGAGAGAATGTGTGTGTGATAACACCAAATTTAACACACCTGCTCCCCATTCACACCTGAGACCTTGTAACACTAACGTGTCACGTGACACTGGAGAGGGAAAATGACTAACTGGGTACAATTTGGCCATTTTCACTTAGGGGTTTTATTCACTTTCATTGCCAGGGGTTTAGACATTGATTGTATGAGTTATTTTGAGGGCACAGCAAATTTACACTGTTATACAAGCTGTACACTGACTACTTTGTATCAAAAGGGTCATATCTTCAGTGTTGGCCCATAAAAAGAATAAAATATTGACAAAAATGTGAGAGGTGTACTCATGTTTGTGAGATAGTGTAGTGTTAGAGGCAGAGTTTAATGGGGTAATCTCACTCATCTAAATGCTCACAGGTCTGCTATTAAGAAGGTTCACAGCACTGTGGGAAGAATTCCAAATGACTTCAAGCAGACAGCCAGAACCAATCAGATCCACTTTCATCATAGCCTGAGCTTTCAAAGCAAAATCTGATTGGTTGTTTATGAGTCTCCTAGTGAAATTTAACCACCACACCTAAAGTGTAGACAGCGCTCAGATGTGAACTTATGTGATTGATAGTGATGGTATGGAGATCTAGTGTGTGTGTGTGTGTGTGTGTGTGTGTGTGTGTGTGTGTGTGTGTGTGTGTGTATAGGGCAGAATGTGTTTGTGTATGAGTGTATAGATGGGTACACATATTCTTAAGCCAAGCCACTAGAGCACCACATGAAAAGCCATCACACAGAGTAGGAATTTTAATGTGGCAATGGGAACAATGGTTTGAAGTTGGGAAGGAAAATGACACAGAGCAAAAGCTTTCCGAGTTAAAAATGATTCATTAATAACCACAGGCTCTGTGTGTGTCTGTTTGTGCAACGGCAGTGCATTACTGTAAACGAAAAGAGAACGATTTCACAAATGCTCTGTCAAACAGTCTTTTTCCGTTAGTCTTCATAGCAGAGACGTATTTGGGCAGGCGCTGGAATATCTCTGCTGCTAGTCAGATCAATATGAAGTGTTTATTGTCTTGATATTTGATTACTATATATTATGGTGTACATGTTTGTTAATTTAGCCATACTGTACGATCATCTCTCAGTGCATCAGTACAAGGTGGAGGGGGGTGGGAGGGGCTTGTACAGGCTCTGAGTGAACAGTAAGGAGTGAACGAGCAAAACAGACAAGGCCCAAAGAAATCAAAGCTCCCCAGTATTATAAACACAGTCTGGAAAGAGAAAGAGCCAGAGAGGAGATCATCTTCATCTGTTTCGCTTAAATTCTTCAACTGCGTATCTGTGGACTCCATCGCCACAGATACCTTTGAAGGAGCCAAACACACACAGGACACACACTAGCGCGAGCGAGAACGGAGGTCACTGGAGTCAGGCCCGGCGAGATGCCACCACACGCTCACTCACTGGGAAAAAGTCAGGCAGGAGAGACGGGCCAGGGGGGGCGGGGCAGGGGGAGGGGCAGTGCGCGTCACATGCCTCACTAGTTTGTCATGAGCAGTCAAAACACAAACCGAGAGACGGGAAAGAGTCGGGCATCTGGCTCCTGTATGAAATGAGCCTGCTGTGCGGGGCTAAGCGAAGCTGGCACACACTGGAGGCGGCGGCGTGCTGGAAGGGAGAGAGGCTCACCGCTGGTACTGGTGTTGAGTCACTGCTGCAGCTGGAGTTCTTCAGCTTGCAAGAAACAGCCTGGAGGCCCAGAAAGGCCAAGAGAGAGAAAGAGAGTGTGTAGAGAGCGAGAGAGGCTGGTCCACGGTGCATCTGTCTCTCATTTACTGGACAGTAATGCGATTTGCATTGTTTAGTTTTCACAGCTTCAGCCTGTCCTTAATAAGACCGGGGGCAGTAACCAACCCCCCCCCCCACACGGATGTTTCATATATGTCTGTTCAAGCTAAGCATGCATTTACAGCACATGTCTGCAGTTCATGAGAGTGAAAGACAAGCCTGCTATACAGCGTGTGTGGGCGCGTGGGCCTCCTCCGAAAGACTGTTACGTAAATAATACGACGGAAACGGGATCGTTTCCATGATCAGCGCATCCCGACAACACTCACGACATCTGGAAGTACACAGGGCAGACAGAGTGACAGATCCAGCTCGATCGTCTTTGCTGGCTCAGGACGGGTCTTCAAAAGCACTACTGCAACAGTGTTACAGGCCGCTCACCTGCGACGGCTGGACTGAATCTAGTAGCCTGATTACTCACCCATAAACACAGTCTAGTGTGTTTACATCTGAGTGCTGAGCATACGTAATGTTGCATCAGACCACAACTTTTATTTATTTATGTTTTTTGCATGATGGGAATTTATTCCACATTTTCCTATGGAATTGGCAACTAAATGCAAATTCCTAATTTAGTAAAAAAAGATTTAAAAAACTGTCTCAATTATGTGCATATACACAGAAAAATGTACAAGAATACTGAAGAATGCTAGGAGACATTAATGTTTATTGGTTTACTTTGTCCTGAGTGACACTTTGTTCCTTAACCCTTGCCTGTCAGTGTCCCACATAGCGTAGGTTAAAAGCACTTGAGAAGCATCACAGGGGTTTTTTGGACCCAGTTTGCCCCTCCCCTGTCTGCAAAGCTGCTCTGGTCTCCCTCCTCTCCTCCTTCCTCTCCTCCCTCCTCTCCTCCTTCCTCTCCTCCTTCCTCTCCTCCCTCCTCTCCTCCTTCCTCTCCTCCCTCCTCTCCTCCTTCCTCTGTTCAGGTCAACTTCCATGGCCATTGTGTTTACGAGACAATCAGATGACACTCAGATGACTAACATGGCTGCCCGTCTCCCTCTCTCTCTCACAGCCACTCTCTGTACACACACACACACACACACACACACACACACACACACACACACACACACCTTTATGGACTACTCCTCGGTCGTAAATGGCATCCCTCCCATCCTTTGCACAGCGAGAGACATTTATAACGGTCAATTTGGGTTAATCAAACAATCATTGACCGGTGTTTATGGCAGGGCCATTAATGGAGGGGCTGATGTGGGTGTCTGAGGGTGAGCAGTGGTGGGTGAGCGACCTCCCCTTTCTCCTCCCTCGCCTCATCCCTGAGAGCTGCGTTTAATGCGCTGGTCACCAGTGTGCGTGTCAGGTGCCTCTTCCCTGCCTGATAAGACTTTAATAGATAAGGTCTTATCATTACTGCTATTGTTCCCCACTGTCTGCTTTTACAGCCCGGGACGAACTGTTCCACAGGGACAAAGAGAGAGAGACAGACACCGAGAACTGAGAGAGGGAGAGAGACAGGGGGAGAGAGACGGGGGGAGAGAGAGGGAGAGAGACGGGGAGCAACAGCCCTTTCCCGTATCCATGATGTCACCCACACCGACAACATATATATTCATGGACATTTATCTCCCAGTGCACTCATGTTTCACTCTGATAACACATGTACAAACGTGCTAAACGCATTAAACATGAACATACAGAAATACCAGCACAACTAGTTGCTTTGCTGTTTTTTTCTTGCCCAACCGTGTCAATGCTGAATAAGTTTCATTCATAATCATTCATAATAATTGTTAATAATAGTTATTTCTTAAGATGCAACAGCTGTGGTGATTGTAATGGGCCCTGGTTGTGGAGTTGTGTACTAGAGTTGTGGACTGGAGTTGTGGACTGGAGTTGTGTACTGGATTTGTGTACTGGATTTGTGGACTGGAGTTGTGGACTGGAGTTGTGGACTGGAGTTGTCGATGTCAGTCCATCTTCCATTGACAGCAGGGGTACCACAAGTCATCAGCTTTGTGATGACATCATGGAATTACACTGTACAAATTAGGGTACAAATGAGATCAAATGGAATTAACGAAGCCGTCCCCCCCCTCCATAACTGCTTCCTTCTCCTCTTCTTGCCCTCTCCATCTCTCCATCTCTCCATCTCTCCACCTCCTTGTTCTTGTAGGCATTATTAAAGTGGGGCGCTGGAACCCCCTGCCCATCCATTGCCTGACGGACGCACCAGAGGCCACCGTGGCCGACATGCTACTGGACGTCTATCACATGGTCACACTCCGCATCCAGCTGCAGAGGTCAGTTCACCCCTGTGAAACAAACAAACAAACAAACAAACAGGTTCTGCCGTACACGTCCCAGTCTGTTTTCCCCACATCTCCCTGGTGACATCCGACATTGCGCGGTTGCCATGCCAGCTGCATTATATCAATCAGGAAACAGAGAGGAGCAACCTGTAGAGGCACAGGGAGTCACGGTGTCCGCTGTCACAGCTGTAGAGGAACAGGGAGTCACAGTGTCTGTTTCTACTGCTGTAGAGGGACAGGGAGTCACAGTGGCTGTTTCTACAGCTGTAGAGGAACAGGGAGTCACAGTGTCTGTTTCTACAGCTGTAGAGGAACAGGGAGTCACAGTGTCTGTTTCTACTGCTGTAGAGGAACAGTGAGTCACAGTGTCTGTTTCTACTGCTGTAGAGGAACAGGGAGTCACAGTGTCTGTTTCTACAGCTGTAGAGGAACAGGGAGTCACAGTGTCTGTTTCTACAGCTTTGCCAAGCTGGAGGACCTGCCGTCAGAACAGTGGAACCACGCCACAGTGCGCAACGCCCTCAAGGAGCTGCTGAAGGAGATGAACCAGAGCACTCTGGCTAAGGAGTGCCCACTCTCCCAGGTACCACCATCATGAGATGCTGATCTCAGAACAGTACAGTGGAAAGATTCTTAGTCCAGTGTATTATGTAGGTCCATGGGACCTCCAGTAATGCCACACTTTAGGAACTGTCTATGATATTTGATTTGTTTCTCTTTAGTCACTACAGCTGACTCTCATATGTATTCTCTAGTCTTACTTAGAGTTATTAATATGTTTTGAATCAGTAATACAGAAATGGTTATGAAAGAGCAGTTCCTCATAAATGCAATTCATGTTTCTTTGTACTAGTGTAGAATTTATGAGCTATATCCAATGCTGCATTAATTATTTTAACAGTTTCATGGCATTTCTGTGTGTGTGTGTGTGTGTGTGTGTGTTTGCGTGTGTGTGCGTGCATGTACAAGCTCTGCATCGTATGTTCACTTCCATGCAAAAGAGCAATCAGTGAGATTTACGTCTGTGCGCATGCAGGCTTTAACTGGAGCACTGTGCGGGTGCTGATCCTCAAATCAATTGCTAGCACATGTGTGCGGCTTTCTGTCTCCGCCTGAGCCCGTGACACTGGGACTCGGAGCACGTCGCCATGCACACACAAAGTCATGCTGGGTGGTTCTCCTCATAATGTGCTTTATACAGCCATTTATCATCCCAGTCTGAAGGATATGACTGTACACCTCTACTTCAGCTATTCTGTATAGGTCTAGGTCTATTGTGAATAGGTCTAGGTCTAGTGTGTATAGGTCTAGCTTCATTGTTGTGTGTTAGCAGTCATTTATCTGCTTTGTGTTGCCCTTCTTGGAATCTTTTCCAGAGTATGATCTCGTCCATAGTGAACAGCTCCTACTATGCTAATGTCTCCACTGCAAAGTGTCAGGAGTTTGGCCGCTGGTATAAGAAGTACAAGAAGATTAAAGGTGAGAACTAACCTCTTGGCCAGTGACTGTGGGATTTCATATTTATGTTCTTGCTAAACCGAGTGTTTGATGTGTGAAATATATCTTATGGGCAGCAGGGCTCAAACCTGTTTGCAGTCGTTTGCTGAAGTTGAAATATGACTGCAGAGCTCAGACGTAGTCCTACACAAACTCGCATGTAGGACTGTCATGACGACGCGCAGTCCATGAGTTTGTGTGTGGTTGTCCTGAGGTGACCCCACTCTGGTAAATTCCCATGTGGCATTGGGGGTCTACAGAAGAGAAAACCCCCACGCTGCACACAGAATGTTGTGTCTTAATGCCCCCACTCCCACTAGGTGGGGGTGGGCGGTATAATGAAAACCACCCCTCTCCCCGACACTCCGCTGCAGGAGGTCCCTGACACCAGGCTGTCCGGTCTCCCACCTCCGCTGCCGCATCACTTTAGCCCCTCGGCATCAAAACGGCCGTGACGTTTCCCCCTCTTTCCTTCACCCCCCTGCCCCACTCCTCCTAAAAGCAACATAATTACACAGCAGGACAGATCAAAGGGTCGGCACAAACCGCAAGAGCAGCAGCAGTGAGATGGAGGGAGTCAGGGGAGAAGAAAGATCCTCGGTGTGCTGCCAGAGCGAGTCGTGTTGGGTTACACCAATGCCTCTGTCATTCATTCAGCTCACTGCCTGCCAGAGTCAAACACACAGCCCCCACGCTGCCAGATGTGTGCACCATCACAGGGACCATCCTATTGGCTAACTTGCCCCCACAGGGACGTGCCATTGGGTGACTCAGTCACCAGTCATACGCTTCAGTAGAAGCTTGCCTTTCATGAAGTGCACACTTGATTTGAAGTGTGTGTAGTGGTAACACTTTTTGAGCCACAGTTGGTGTCACTAACTTTCTTCTTCTCTTTCTTCTCTGGTTTACAGCTGATTACTTTGAGAAGATGTGGCCTGCACGGGAGAATTCTGAAATTAAAGGTGGGTGACAATTTTCCAACATATGTTTATAAATGACTGGCTTTTGATCGGCTGTGTTTTTAAGAGTAGTGCGTCCAATAATTTGTCCCTCAGCCCCATTCATTATCCCATGTCTCTGCACAGTGGAGAGGGACAGCCTGGTGGACTTCTGCGTCCTGGGACAGCGTCCTCCCCTTCATCTTGCTGGCATGGCTCAGCTGGGCCCCTTGGCCACTGCAGGCTCCCTCGTGAAGAGCAATTCTGGAGAACTTCAGAACTCTTCCCAGCCTCAGCCACCATCGCAGGGGCAGCCTCCTCCACCCTCGTCCCACGCAGGCCAGCTCCACCACAGCCCGCCGCTGCGGGCCCAGGTGGCACCGCCACCTCCACCCGCTGCCCTGCAGCCTCTGCTGGGACCAGGAGGTCTCCTCTCACCCCAGCTCAGCCCGCAGCTGGTGAGGCAACAGCTAGCCATGGCCCACCTCATCAACCAGCAGCTGGCCGTCAGCCGTTTGCTTGCCCACCAGCATCCGCAGGCTCTCAACCAGCAGTTCCTCAACCACCCGCCCATTCCGCGGCCGGGCAAGTCTGGAGGACCTGGGGAGACGGGGTCGAACCCTTCGGCGGCCGAGGTGTCTTCAGACATCTACCAGCAGGTCCGCGATGAGCTCAAGAGAGCCAGCGTCTCACAAGCTGTGTTTGCCAGGGTGGCATTCAACCGCACACAGGTACAGCAGCACGTACAGCACATACAGGGAATTGATGAAGCAGATTATATTTTTTCGAGCCAAATGAGCCTGTTTACAACCCGGGGCTTTGCTGAAAGCAGAGATGTAAAGAGCAAAGCACTAGTCACCAGTCCATAGAAAGTGAGCCCAGTGGTGTCCCTTAAGCATGACGACTTGACTGTGCTTAATCAGTTAGCAGCAAATCGTGCCATTAGCTGAGGTGTCAAGTCGGGTGAAAAGTCAGGCAAGAGTTTTCAGATGTTTAGGGCAGAGCGCTGAAGCCCAGCGTGGTGCCTCTGGCCCCGGGGCCCCTCTCCCGCCCACCCAGCAGCTCCCACACACCTGGTGCATTGAGCCTCTGCACGCCTGAATTCCGCCCCATTAGAGCCCAGAGTGGGCGTCAGATGATCAGCTGCAGGTGAAGGCCATGTGGGACTGAGCCATTGTGTCTGCGTGTGTACCTTCGCAAAGACCTTTCTCACCCCTGCTTCTGCGCGTTTGCGCACGTGTGCGCGCCAGGGCCTGCTGTCGGAGATCTTACGAAAAGAGGAGGACCCTCGCACAGCCTCTCAGTCCCTGCTGGTCAACCTCAAGGCCATGCAGAACTTCCTGAACCTGCCTGAGGCCGAGCGGGACCGCATTTACCAGGAAGAGCGCGAACGCAGCATGAACCCCCCAGTGGGCCTGCCCCCGACCTCCAACTCCAGCCCCGGGGGGAACCGCCTCTCCCAGGTAGCCCCTCCTCCCTGCTTCACCATTAGCTGCACAGCCCTCTTATCCTTCCTGCAGTCGGGCCTGCCTTTTTGCCAATATGGGAGTTCCTGTGTTGAACTGCTAATCTGCATGGTCCTCAGACTGTTGTGGTTTTAGTTTAGGTTAATGTTTTCTGGTTAGATGCGTTATTTGGGTTCTGCATCTCCGTTGTTATTGTGAGCTCCACCAGGTTTTTGTTAAAGTAAAACGGGTCGATAATGTTCAAGCAGGGTGTACTGAATCATAAAGGTGAAGGCAAGATCAGGCATGCACTTACAGAAAGCTTCCCTATTAAAACTACATGTCATTTCAGATTCTGTGACACTTTGTTTTATTTTGGTTGCTGTACTAAATACAGATTGTAGACCTGTGTTTCTTCATGCTTCTGACAAGTTTAATTCAATAGGAAATGCTACACACTGTTTCATTATATTTACCACATGGGCGACAATTCTGTTCAGTTATAAAAGATTCACTAAAGATACGTTGCCTTTAAGAGAGGTCAAATTAGAGTAAATAAGTCTCATCAACATGTCGTGTCACTCATGACATTATCACAAAGGAAAGGTTTCCCTTTGTGGCAAGAAGGTGTCATGGCTAACTGCACACTTTCCCACCCCATGCAGAAAGTATGGGAGCGCAGCATAGACGAACAGCTGAACCCTGACGCCTGGGCGTCGATCTGGAAGAATAAGACCAAAGTCACTAACTCGGTGAGAAGCACATCCAGTCCCTTCACGTTTGCTCACAGAGTGCTTCTCACAACATGGTCTCACATTATGCTGAATGTATGAGGAAATGTACACTGAAATCAGCAGTTGATGTAATTGTTGTATATTGGGTCTCTGTAGTTCTATGCTGATGTCTAGGTTTAAACTTTGTTTACTTACAAAGTGTCCATAAGATTTACAAAGCATTTAAGTAATATTCATAGTCTCCGTATGAATTCCAGCTCTGTTGGAGATTATAAGGACCCTAGAGCTACCATAGCCCTGACTCTAACCTCAAAAGGCATTATGATTTTTGGCATAAAGCCTTATGAAAAAATTGGAACGACGCTATTTGACACTATAAGTAATCACATTTGTGAAGACATTGTAGCACTTTATGAAAGTAACTGCAGGGCACTTCTGATGTAGCCTAGCAATCTATAAGCAGTGTTCCTGAAAAGACTAAACAGGGTACTAAATAGTGTTATATATAAATAGTACATATATATAAAAAAATATCTATACTTATATATTTTATACTATTTATATATAAATACAAAAAGTATTTATATATAAATAGTACAAAATTTTAAAGATGGAAAAGAAGTGAGGCTCTCCTCCAGTCTGGACATGTTTATATTAAATAAATAACCTGAAATGTATGATTTTTTTCACACAAACCTCGCCAGAGTAATTTGGGAAACACACTGCATTCAAACTTCAGACCACCATCAATGAAAGCAGCCAGATAACGAAATCTTGCTGATATAAGGACAGATCTCTTATTCTTTGGTCTTCGGAGTGCAGTTTTGTATTATTATTGTTATTATGTCTGTATATGGTTATCTGGCTGTTATTCGTGCTGGGGAATGCAAGATTACTTGCCCGTGCCTGCAAGATGACTTCAAACACGGCACGAGACAAACATGCCACTCTAAATCCAATACATGCAGGACAAAGGCACATGGGTTTCTACCACTGATGCAAAAATGCATCACTCCCAACCTATTGTGTCAAAGGGATATCAAGTGTTCGTGCTCATTTGAAAATCTTTCCTAAGCACTCTTGTGTTTGTGGTGTGTTGGGTTTGTGCTGCTGAAACCTTCTCTCATCTGAATTCGTTCTCACTTTGGTTTCATACAGCCCAAACCTTCCTGCCCAAACCCTGACCATCCGCTGAAGTTGGAGTCGCTTGTGAACATCACCTCATCCATCTACGACGAGATCCAACAGGAAATGAAGCGAGCCAAGGTCTCTCAGGCACTGTTCGCCAAGGTGGCAGCCAATAAGAGTCAGGTGAGCCCTTCCACCGGACATATTCAACCAGCTGTGGCTTCCGCATACTAAGGCCTTTCAGTGCAGCAGCCTTCACCTACAAAGAACTTTCCCTGCTTTCAAAGTCCGACTCCATCTGACAGTAAAAAGTCAATGGAATAATGAAATAAACAGTTATGAGGGATACGATCAATAATTATTTGTGGTGCATGTTAAAATCGCAGTTCTTGGTAAAACATTTTAATGAGTGCATCTAACTATCAGGCAGTACAATGAACTGTCAGGCAGGAATGTGGCTAATTTGGCATTAGTTTTGAATCCTTTCCCCAAGGCTCTTTCCACCTCTGAAAAGCCGCTCCAATGTTTATCCTCTGTTCTTGTTTTTTTTTTTATCCTGGGCTCAGTATAATTCATTCTTTTTAGCTTTTTTTCATTTGTCAACTTCTGTTTACTTGTTTTTACATGTAAGCTGTTGTTGGCAAAAGAGGGAAGGGCTGCTTTTTCACCGGAGGTAGTTGTTTATTCATCATTTTTTTCTCTAGTGGTGGTTGTTTATCCATCATTACTTTTTGTGTAGTTCCAGAAGCCAACTGACCAATTGAGCGATACATGTACACTAGCAGTGATTGACACTCGGACAGACCCTCCTCCTGGCTCTGATTGGTTGTTTCGATTTGGGTGTGGTGGATTCTTGCAAATGGCATTAGGAGGATTAGGTTGAAGACACCTTTTCACAGATTACCTTCTAACGACCTCATGTCAGGATATAGTGAGAGTTTTAGCAAACATGACAAAAAGCTGTTTTTATTGGATACCCTTTGCTGCTTTAAGGACACATTTATGTCTTAAATGTTTCCTTAAAAGCATTATCACAAATAGTCACTGAAAACTGTTTTCCACAAGAGAGAAACAAAGAGTTGATGATGACTGACATTAACACGAAGGTGCTCATCTTTTAGTTAGTGGGCCCCTCCTGCTCTACAGGTACTGGTGCCCATCTGATCGCTGATAGTGGGCAAACAACAGCTGTGGCAGACAGACATGGTTAAGGTAGCAGATCTCATCAAGCAGATCCATCTCCAGGATCTCTCTCACTATGACTCACCAGCAGATCGATCAGAGGGATCTATCATTGAGCACACACCCACGCCACTCCGACAGACAAAGTCCTTGTCCGCTCCTCTCTGGTTTCCACCTCGTGAGCGCAGTGATATGCTGGCTCTGATTAGATTGCTGCTGCAGCAGGTATGCAGTAGTCACCATTGTTGTGGGAAGGACGGTCATATTATCAGATGAAGAAGTACAACCAGAAAACCTGGCAACAAATGTGTGGGCCAAAAAAATCAATGTCCCCATCTTTCAGACTAAAAAGGTACAGTTAAATGTGCTGTATTACAAAACACGCAAAAAAAAACCCCACGCAAAATCTGTTTTATCAAAAGGTTTGTGTGTTGGAGATCACAGCAAATGGGAACGTCATCATGAAAGCTCGTCCACTGAGTTGTAAAGATCACTGCGGGCTGTGAACGGCGGTGTGGTGTTTTCAAGCCCTCTTCATCTTGGAGTGCTGAAGGAATATTTTGGAAAAATCTGCTCGACCATTTGCGGGTCCCTTCCCCGTTTGAGAGCAAAGAGAGATAATTGATTTAGTCAAATCAGATCCCATGCCCAGCTGAGCCTAATTCTTCCCATGATATGGTATGACTGAGGACAGCAATCTACACGGCCAGCATGCCGAGTGCGAGTTTGCAGGTGTGACCACCCCAGCCCAGCAGTGTGTGGACTATGTGTGTAAAGTAGTGTTGAAGTGAGTGCATGTGTGTATGGCAGATGTGGTTGGGTCTCACCGGTCTGGAATGGGGGCGGGGTGGGGGTGTTGTGTCACGGCTGAACGCACCCATCTGCTGCAGCTGGCCAGGAGGAACTGAGGGGAAAGCAGGGC
>JAOXYF010000024.1:6831149-6850665 GCA_028565775.1 Sternarchorhynchus goeldii
CACACAGGGACAGGTTCACACAGAGACAGGCTCACACAGGGACAGGTTCACACAGAGACAGGCTCACACAGAGACAGGCTCACACAGGGACAGGTTCACACAGAGACAGATTCACACAGGGACAGGTTCACACAGAGACAGGCTTACACAGGGACAGGCTCACACAGAGACAGGCTCACACAGAGACAGGTTCACACAGAGACAGGCTCACACAGGGACAGGTTCACACAGAGACAGATTCACACAGGGACAGGTTCACACAGGGACAGGTTCACACAGGGACAAGCATGTTCACTTGTTGGTGAATGCTAATGCTTGCATTGTTGTATTTGTAGGAAATGACAACATTATTTCCAGTTTCATGAAGATGTCTGAGCCTGTGTTTTGGGCCGTTTTTTTTTGTTTGGTGGTCAGTCAGAAATAAAACAAGACTGTCTCTTTTGAATGATGGGAACTGCTCTGAACTTGACAGATTTAAAACTCTCTTGTCATTGGTTGTCACATGATCATGAAACATGTTTTCCCCATAACAGATTTGTTTTTTATTGTGCTTTATTTGGGATATTTGTATATTTATTCAGAATTTGCCTCATTTAGCTTTTGTCTGGATTCTCTTTGTACACCATATGGTTGAACAGAGTCCTGATTCTGTTAATGATCCTGGTGGCAATATTGCTTTAAGAATGACAAGCGATACATTCCAGTGGCATTTGTGTAATATACTTGGTTAAACAGTCAGAACCTAGAGCCGTGTGGTTGGAATTTTACTAGAGGTGATTGGACATTCTGGTCAAGAGCTCCGGAGTAACGGAATAGTCGTTGAAAGAAACCTTTGTACTTTAAAGAATTGATTTACTTATTCTACACTACTGCCCTTTGGAAATGAACTTTTGATGAGTAGTTACTATACCCCACTAACAAATTCTTTGGTCTTTCTTGCCAGGCACTCCACAGACAGCCTGTGGCACCACTGAAGGACCACTCACCCATGCATGAGGACCCAATGCCCAACTCTGGGATGGATGAGAACCCCCAGGCTGGGGCTGGTACTGGCAACACTGGAGGGAGTAGCAACATTACCAAAAAACCCCGCTCACGAACCAAGATCTCACTAGAAGCTCTGGGCATTCTGCAGAGTTTTATCCAGGATGTAGGGCTCTATCCTGACCAGGAGGCCATCCATACCCTCTCTGCCCAGCTGGACCTGCCCAAGCACACCATTGTCAAGTTCTTCCAAAACCAGCGCTATCATGTGAAGCACCATGGGCGGCTGAAGGAGCTTGGAGCTGAGGGTAGTGGTGTGGACGTTGCTGAGTATCGAGATGAAGAGCTGCTCTCAGGCTCAGAGGACGCCGAGTCTAGCGAGGATGGCCATGAGGAGATCTACAGTGGACAAGATGCTGGTTCGGCTGGAGTGACTGCTACAGCCTCAACACCATCCTCCACCTCAAGCCAAGAAGAGAGCAAGGACAAGAATGGGTCTCTGGGGTCAGCGCAGTCGTCCTCCCAGCTTCCGTCCAGTTCCTCCCCCAACCACCGAGACCAAGCAGAGTACCAGAGATAAAACACTTTGACCCGGGGAGAAGAGAGGCAAGTATGGGTAGAGGACATTGGAAGGTTTGCATTTACATGTGGAACATAATACACTATCACTGAGACAGCAATGAAAGCAGGCTTAAAGACTAAAAGAAATAAACACAGGGTCAAATGAAGACTTGCTGATGGGAAGCCAAAAAGGACAAGATTACAGTATGTTAGGACACTGATTATAGTGGAAGCAAAGTGTTACCACAAAAGAGCGGGGAAAGGAGTCACGAGCCCTAGAAACAGACCCATCCGACGCTGAAAGCGACATAATGAAGGAAAACTGATTCTATTGGCCAGAAGTCATTTGTTTTTGTTTAGCAAGAGCCCGAAATCAAAAGTGATTATTTTTCCCTCAAACTGCCCAGCTGTTCAGAACACCATCATAGGAAATGATAAGCCAGGCACGTTTGTCACCAGGTCTCACAGTTTCTGCAAAGACTCCTTAATTTCTGACCCACTATCCAGGCAGTCTGTCATTAGACACCACTGTCCCACCATCCATCCTCCACCTCTTCAGCATTCAGACTAATGACAGACACTGAGCTTTAGACGAGCTTTAGACGAGCCATGGAACTCCACAGGAACCCACGCGTCTTTACCCTCCTGCCTGATTAAGGAGCCTGATGGGGGTCTGTGGCTTTGTCTCCTCCTCCACTCCATGACGGGACATTCTTTATGTCTCCAAGAGGTGGCTGGGCTTGGCTATTTAAGCGGTTGGTTGGCTGGGTGGGTGGGTTGGAGTTAGTGATGAGGGCTGGGGTGTATACATTAGCCTAGCCCATCAACTCCACTGTAAACACATGTGGTATACTGAAAGGTCCACAGTTAGCCTAGCAGGCCCTTTGAAGATGAAGCCATCCCTCCCACTAACAACCACATCATTCCAAACAGGCCAGAGCGGCTGGACGACCTGCCGCTTTGCCTTGGTGCCCATCCACTCCTAACACGAACTCTACTCAACACCTCTGTCTGTCAGCGCCGAATTTTTCAGGGTGTGCTCGTTTCATACAGATATGTGTAGAAGAGGCATCTTTGTCCCAAAATTTCTTTGTACTCTTGCACTTAAAACTCCTCAGTGAGCACTGAGACATGGACGGGTTCGTAGGAGTAGCAGGAGAAGGAGAACAGTGTGACTGCCTCAGCTTACCTTCAGCCAAGTTCAGGGAAGTTATAGGTATCCAGCAGCTGTCATCAGCCAGGCAGCCCACACCTCCCGTCCCTCCACCCCACTGCCTCTGTCTCTTACTGGCACCTACAGTGTTCCAGTTTCAAACCACCTACCCACACTTTACTCCACATCTCTATTTATTGCTATCTTTATCCACAATTATTATTGTTATTATTATTATTATTATTATTATTATTATTGTTGTTGTTGTTGTTGTTATTATGGTTGTTCTTGCTGTCATTGCTGGTATTTTTGTTTGTGTTTTGCGTTTGTTTCATGCTCGAATACCAGACTTTGGCTCAAAGCTGTTGTTTTGGTAAAGACTTTATGAAAGAGCACTGCCAAAACAGAGACACGAGAATTAAAAGCAGTTACTGACCTTTCTGAGTGAGCCCTGTGATGTTGTAATACTGCCAGTTCAATCTACACCATGTACTTTTCCAAAGAGAAAGGCAAAAGGTGGACCTGGAGTTGGGAAAAAAAAAACCATAGGGTAAATTTACTTTTTTTAAAACAAACATTGACAATCCATCTTTTTTGTGAGCCAATCAAATGGAAATTAAATGGAAATGTGTGTTCATTCATCTCTGGAAATGGACTTGTATACAAAGCAACATGGATGTCATGTTGCAGAGCCTCTGTGGATACCATAGCAACACTCGCATCCGGGGTCCTGATTTGCTTTTTAGGAATCAGCTGCTACTTGCTCATTTCTGGATGACAAAGAAACCACCATTGTTAACCTTACACTGACTTATTTTTTGATCATGAGTTGACGTTTACGGTCTTTGTAGATATTTTGTCTATTGCAAATGGAAACATTTTCTTTATGTCTTTGATGTGCAAATGCTCCTAATGCGTCCCTCCATAGCAAAAACCTTCTCACACAAAGACAAAACACATGTAGTATTTTCAAAAGATGTCCTCTAAATAATTCACTTCAGTTCCTCTTGTTGTCATAACAATCCAGACTCCTGATTTTAAGCAGCTTTAACATCAATTTTCAGTCACAAAAACATTCAAAAGTAAAGAATCATTTTCATTCTGCTGTTCACAACGTTGTACTGTAATGGAGCCTTCCCAGTCTCATGCCTCCGTACTGACTGACCACAGCCTCCAGGGCAGGAGTCCTCCGTCTCTCCGCATGGGCTGCACAGTCTGGGCCCACATTTCTCAGACCTGCTCGGAGGCCGAGCTGAAGTCCCCGGGATTCTCGAATGAGAGATATACAGGGCAACAGTTCACACAGAGATGATGGAGCACACTGTATTTCACACCCAACACGCAGGGAGCCTCAGGCCACTGTGCCAGACATGAACTTCCAGCCAGTGATCACATAAGCAGAAGCTATTGTCTATTAATAAGACCTGTTGTCTACCAATAAGACCTGTTGTAGTCCATTACTGGTTTACCTTTGGTAGTTTAGTACTTGTCTGATCTGCTGATAAAAGTGTGGGGAAGATGTGACTCCAGAGAAGCATTGAATGGCGGTTTATTTTGCTGTGTTTTAAGGCTGGGCTGGCAAAGCTGATTTTGACTTTTGAATTAATCTCAAAACTAAATCAGAGCAAAACATCCTAAATTAGCCCAATCAGTATGAATTACATTGCAGACTGATAATTTCTATATTTAATTTCAGGGTTTAATGGAAAATTTTATATAATGTACCTTTAAACACATATGAAAGTTGCTGGACTTATAACATCCTAAAATATTTCTGGCTGAAGTTTTGAATACTTGGAGCTCAGGAACTGCAAGAACAGGACGTGTTGAATCTCATCCTTAAAATAACAGATATCTGTAGGTTTTGATAAGGGTGTCTAATAACACAGAACTGATTGTAAGCTGGATCTACACTTTACTTAAGCTTGTCAATCAGCCATCACCCTGGGAGGCCAAAGCCCATCCTTACCATTACTCCCCCCCATCTCCTGGTGGCCCCGCCCCCTTCAGTGCCCAGATCAGACTGAGACAAGCAGCTCTGATGAGTCCATCCCTGCTCTCCTCCCAAATTATCCACAGTCCTGGTGAGACGAGTGCGGGTGTGGACTAGGGTGGTGTTTAACCTGCCGCAGGGGTGGGCCTCCCACGCACACTCCGCTCCTCCACCACCTCCTCCTCTCCAGCCCACACAGTTAGTGTCGGAGGAGACAGGGTGAAAAACAAAGACAGTTCGGCGAGTCCCTGATGAGCGACAGGTCGGGGTCACTCACCAATTATCCGTCTCTACGTGACAGGAGTCCCGTCTCTGCCTTTTCAATTTCTCGCACTTTGTGTCATTTTCTCCTTTCCCAGTCGGGAAGACAATCATTCTTGCTCGTGCTATGCTGTCAGGGTTAATCAGACCCGATCATGTCCCCTTGTAGGGAAACAAGTAGTTTTTAGAGATCGGGCTGTCCTCCATCATGAAAAGCCCAGAGAACATACGTACCCCAATGTTCTTCACATCTCTGACAAATTATCTTTATTGATGAAATGTGTAAGAAATTAAGAATTTATTCCTGGGACAAGGTTTCTGCTCACATTTATACAAAATGCCATTCAGAAACACAAACACACATTCACTCACCTCACATTCTGTAGCTGTAACTTTTGTTACAACTTGAATTCTAAAGCTTCTTTTTACATGCACACGGGCCAATATTACATCCAGCAGCAAAGATGACACAAATGTTCTGTTTTGTTTATATTCTCACTGACCCATGGATAGGTGTTTTCCACAATCTTGCAAAGCCTGTTAACTAAGCACAATGCTCTGCTTGCTTTGGAGATGAAACCTTTATCCTCATCAGCACCTACAATGTGAATCAGGATTGCCACTTCAGGACTGATACTTTTCCTTGTCAATCAAATGGATCATCATTATCACTAAGTGATAATAACTTTATGTGCATTATTTGGCTCTTTGGTTTGTGTGTCTTAATGTTTTGTTTCTTTTTGTTTTCTCAAATTGCTGTCATTTAAATAAAGTGCATCAATGGAAAAATATGGACAATTGTGTGGCTTTTTTGCCCCCCCCGAATTAGTTCCTGTACGACTGAAACTGCAAGTTCTATCAGATATGGATGAAACAAACCTTATTGACAGACATTCCACAAAGACTGTTCTAAAAGTTCAAACAGCACAGCGTTACCCTGTAGAACAATGCAATGCTGTCTGTGCAGAATTCAGGGAAAACGAGTGGTGTGGCCACAAGAACCAAATGCTCTTTCATTTGTACATAAAAAGCAATGAAAACAAACCATAATAAGAAACTATGGCCCACAGGGCACATTTGGACCAGTGTTCCTGGAAATAATCAGTGACAATGTAATGTTTCTTGTTCATTCACTGAAGAAGACCATTAAATGACTGATGAGTGAAGCTCATAGACGATCCAGTAAACAGCGCATTTGTTCAATCACCTGTCTTCAAATCTCACCAAACAATACGTATAAGAAAACTATATTGAGTTCACCAGTGTATAAGCTAAACACTAAACTAAATGGCACAATAGATGGAGAACAGAATTCTATGCTGGTTCCCCGAACCATCAATAATTTCAGAGCTTTATTATGTTAATTCCTAGAATTTTATTAAAACCTTTACAGGAATTTGCACCTCAATGGGGAACCTTTTTTTTCTACCAACACTTTTTCCCCATACCACACAAGTTTTATGTGAGCTCCACAAATGTGTTTCAGTTTTCCTCAAATTTGTACCTTGTGTTCACAAAACAGGTGAGTTTGGTTGGTGAGGCCCAAGACGTCATTCTCCTGGCCTTCCACAGTCCCATTGCTGTAGGGGGTCGTCTGGCCAACACCACCCCCAGAGTTCTGACTCTGGCCACCTGCCAGGCTTCTCTCCCTGCCATAGTTCCCTCCTCTCCAAGAACAGCTTGCAGTGTTGTCCTCTGGTTTACATTCAGCGCCAGTCCCCCAATCTCCTAATTGAACTTATTATTCACTCAATTGGCTTGCTTTAACCCTTTCATCTCTCCAGGTCTCAGGGTTGGATGTCATTAAGTAGAAGCTTTTTCGATAGCAGTGAAAGTGGTAGGAGTGGTGGATGTAAAACCATAGCGCTGGCAGGATATGCCCGCCGCACCCGTTAGCGGCTGGATGCCAATCAGCCCTTGTTCTGGCAGTGTGTCAGGGCCAGACTACCCAAAGAGGCTTACAGCCCATGCTACTTTCTGTCGGATGAATTCTCGCCTGACTTTACGGCTCGGGTGCCCTAGGATCTCTCTCTCTCTCTCTCTCTCTGTTTATCTGTCTCTCTCTCTGTCTCTCTCTCTTTCTTTCACAACACTATAGATATATAAAGGCATAATGACACATCCCAAGAGCCATCTGTGTAACATTCTCTCTCACCCAGAACGAAGTGGTTCTCTGTGATGCCATGTGGATGTTGTTGACAACAAAGCGACAGGGATGGGAACTGACACTTCTTTTGACCTAGACACTTATATTAGATATATACATAATGGCTGGGATAGATTTCCACTGAGTCTTTTTCTAATAACATTTTTAACATTAGATTTATTTCTTTTTTTCTTTTTGTAATTTATCTTTAATAACAGCCATGTTATAATTCTAAAAGCTTCCAGGTTCCCCTATAGAAAATAAATAAAATATTTACCAATCTTTCTCTGTAACATCATGTTGTCTGTTTATAATTATCAGACCACAGAAAACTGCATGTAAGGAAGCTCAAGGGACTCATGTGGCCTACGGCTTTAAGGGGACACAATAAAAGGCATTGTTGTTGCTGCAGGAAGGGTTTAGATGTCGCACTGTGTGTAACAGAGCTGTGTAGCCGGCGCTGTTCCTGATTCCTGAGTTCCTCCATCTGTTTATATCTGTGTGTCCTTTCTTTGACCAAAATACAGCACGGTTCTGTTTGTCATTCATAGCCCTTTGAACACTGATTTCTGGAACATTTGAACACTGAACTACAACACACTGAAGTTGTTGAAAGAATCTTGGTATGTGAACTAATAGACCTTATTTATTTTCCATTCTCAGCGTTGTTTAGCAGTGCTATGTGGAGCAATTGGCTTTCCCTTTGATGTATGTGGCGCAAATATGATTGACAGAGAACAGGGAGCGAGATTGACAGGTCTCTGGCGGGGGAGAAGGGCCAGCTGCCAGGGCACTGCTGCAGGGGTATTAGGGCCTGATGGCAGTGCCATTAGGGGCCATTAAAGGTGAGAAAGGAGGAGAGAAAGAGGGCGGCAAGGGACGCAGGTGCACCAACGCCAGCTATTACCCAGAATTCAGTGGGGTGGAGAGCAAACACACACCTGTGGTCTCCCGTTGGCATGGTGTCTCATTACACCCAAGACCCCTCCCTCAACACAAACACACACACACACACACGTGCACACATTAATACACACGCTGATAAACACGTTAACACCCAAGGTTCTCTTCTCATTATGTGACTTTAAAACATTCCTAATTTAAAATAAA
The DNA here is from genome assembly GCA_028565775.1 of Sternarchorhynchus goeldii. Lineage (NCBI taxonomy): Eukaryota > Metazoa > Chordata > Actinopteri > Gymnotiformes > Apteronotidae > Sternarchorhynchus > Sternarchorhynchus goeldii. The sequence goes on from JAOXYF010000024.1 coordinate 6,839,358, forward strand.
CTACAGGTATATCGTTTGAAGAAAAACTCTGCTTTTAATTTGCCTACTTCACAGCAGCGGGGATATGATACACATGCTGCCTAGTATTATGAATATGAAGTATAGCAACAAAAGAATCAGGTGATTTTCTTCTCCGGGATAAGCGCTGTGGTTAGTACACTCAATAAAAGCTGGACCTCGCGTAAAAGACCAGCACGAACGGGACCGTGTCCTGCCTCGACGTCCTCCCTAGAGAAGGGCAACGCGAAGCAGGGCGTCTGTCTCTGTCCCGTATCTGAGCTTTGCGTTCTGGCGTTAATCAACCAAACAACAACGCTCACACGAGCGAACACCCAGTCGGCACTCACGAGCGATAATTCCATTAACCCGACTGAGCACGAACATCAGAACTGTCTCCGTTTAATGGAGACCTTCAATTAGAACGGCGGCAGTAGCAGAAATAGCTTCTGGCATTCGCGAGGACACTTTTATTCCACGCTTCCCATGGTGAGATGACTGGTCTCAAAGCAGCGTGCTTGGCGAGGCATAGTCTAACTGTGCTTTGATTTAATAATTTTTGTTCCTGAAATTAATCGATTCCAGTGCTAACCATTTTAGAGGCCATAGAGCATATGTGCTGATCAAGTTATTTTTTACAGTAAAAATAGCAACTGTGTTTGCCCTGTGTCTGCTTTGCCTGATTTAATCAGCATCAAGTGTCAAATCTTCAATATAAGAAAGCCAACAGCTGCTGTAATTAAAAATATATTACTCACTGCATTTCTCTAAATCTCAGAATAACTAATCTCCTCTTGGACATGTAAAATGCACAAGGGGAAATGTAATGATTTCATCCATCAAAAATGAGAACAAACACGTAAATTCTGGAACTCACATACAAAAAGAACAGCAACTAACTTCAAATGAGTAGATCTTTTCAAAACAATATCTCAGTGAGGTTTTGTGAACCTCTGTAACTGCACAGGTTCATATCTCTTTCATGTGTGCATCATGATGATTATGTATCACAGCTGGGTGGAGCATAAACAACTCAGAGTGACCTAATCATGCCAATAAAAAATACACTTTAGATGAAGCAAACTTAATATATGGGGATGGAGATCCTATCACTAAGTTGCAACCAGCAGAGGCGTCCCCCTTTCTGGATGGACAGCTCTTAGATGCCTGCATGTCCATGACCTCCCATTTCCTGTAGTGGTAACAGGTGCATGCAGCAGGGGTGCCCAAGGGGGTCCCTGGGTACCCACCGCTGCCCCACTGCCCACTTCTAATGCCTCCTGACAGACGCATACCGCTAGGAGGACAAAACTGCAAAATTCATGTGGGCCCAGAACACGGCGCTTTCTACTCATATCCAGAAAAACACATCGTAAAAAAAACAGAAGTGCCTTCAGGTGCAGTGGAGCATGCATTCACAGGGAAGGCTGCAAGAGGAAGGCCAAGGTCCAACGCAAACCTGGTTCCAGGGACTCAAGCCCAGTGTCGTTCAACTGTCACTCAACTGCTGTTCTGTCCTGCCCTTACACAGTTCCTTTACTCTGACAGGGTGGGTTTAAGTTGAGTTCGTCCACAGCAGCAAAACTAAGCATTTTTTTTGTTGTTGTTCCATTATTCCTGGCAAAATTCAATCGCACCTAATTCATGCAATGACACAGATTCAGTGAATGATTGACTAGGTGGGGCGTGATGGCGACAGGACCTGTCCCTTCTCTACACATTAATGGCCCTGCTGGACGTGACTTGGACAACTGCAGGGCCATCACTTATTGCACTGTTGTCTTATTAAAGAGACTCACTGCTGACTGTCAGTCTCTCACCCCTCAGCCCCCCTCCCCCAAACCAATCCGATATTAAACCCAAAGTGGCAGTTCATAGCCAAAGAACGGGGGGCTTTTAAAGATTCACCATGCAGAAATAAGTCACAGAGGTGAATATACTGAACAAAACATTCCCAGTTAAAGGGGCCGTGTGAATGCTTGTGTCCGGGGCACGGTGGTGGGGCAGATCCACTGGGTCCTGTGGCTAAGCCAGGGAGTTGCCTTCACAGTGCATCTGTGCTTCCACACATACCATCCAAACCCTCATCATACAAGCTCACACACACACACACACACACACACACACCCTCACACACTCTGATGTGGCTGTACACTGTGTCGATATGCAGTGGTGGGCCGTCACATAACAGGCCTCTTCCACAAAACCCGATCACGCCGCTTCTGGTTAATAGCCGACAGTGCGGAGCAACCCCGGAACCTTCCGGAGCCCCAACCCTCCCTCCGGCTAACCACTCCGTTGTGGAATGGAGCTCTTGGGGGATTTCGGGTTGGCCAGCTATGTATAGCTGTCTCGACATCGGCCGCGAAGCCTCGCTCTGTGGACACTCGCGGCCGATGGTGATTGTTGGTCACTAGCGACCGTGCAAAAATAGAGAATAATGATGGCCTTGGAGGTCATTGTGCCTCTTCATGGTATTAAAAGTTTAGGCTGAAAATGGCAAGAGACAGAGGGCTTGAAAGAAAATGGCCAGGAATAGCCACAGTCCTGGTCAGCTCTATAACAGCTTGCCCGTTTACTAAGCGGGGACTTTTAACCAAACCGTGTGAGAACTTTAGCTCTTTCTGGTTTTTGATTAGAACTGACAAGCAAATCAAGCTGAAAATACGCTTGATTAGAAGTTGGGGATTTAAAATGGCCAAAGCTCTCACTGGCTGCCCTGCAGCCGCATCACACACCGCATCAACGCATCAGCGACAAGTGAGACCACTCAGCAGCTCCTTCTCTCCTCAGCTGTTGCCTTAAGACTTCCAGCATCTCCCTCCTCTCCAGTTGCCCTTTTCTGCAGTTCTCTTTCCAGGAGAAATTAATGTGTGACTGACAGTGGGTCAACTCCCAGGCTCATGTGTCTTTAAATTGCTGCTGCTCTTTGACCTTCTAGCAGTTAATGGCTGATTGTCAGTCATTAAGACAGCCAGGGCCATCAATATTAACTTTCACCATTCAGAAGAAGGAAGAGAACGAGCCTTCAGGTCAGGGCTAAGGACAACGATGGGGACAGTGAGCAAGCAAGAGCAAGGATTTAAACCGCAATCTAAAGCTTTGATTTTATTTCTTCATAGCTAGCAGTTCATTGACTGAGGCTGAAATAAAGACAGTGTTTTCCCATTTATTCTAATAAGAGGACGTTCTAGTGGTTTGGAATGAACATCAAACTAGCTGTTTAAACATTTAAGGTATCTCCTGTACCATACATTGGTTCTTTTGATTATGTGCTTCAATGCACCTTGTTTTTTGACTATGTCCACAATTCACAATAACAGGTACGTTTGTGTTTATGTACGTGTTGTTTTGATATAACTATGCGTAGGCGGCTAAGATGTATTAGCTCACCTGTGTGGCTCGATACCTCCCGTCCCCTCCAACGCGCTCAATTAGCCCCCAGTGAGTGCGTGCAGAACTGCCTCCTCTGGCTGGCTGTGATTGGCCGATGGCCCCGGCGATAGCATTGAGCAGCTGTCTCCTCCACAGCCCCAGCATGCCGTGCTCTGTCTGCTGATGGCGGCACTGATAGCATTCACAGCTACACCGGGGCCCCTTTCATCTGTTGCACATCTCCTGGCCCAGTGCCAGGCGCGGGCATGAGGGAGCATGCACCATCCCACGCCACCCACGGCCAGGGCATCGGCGGGCAGACGAAGGGTCGGCCATCGCAGACTGGCAGCCACTGGGAAGCTCTTTGTGTGAATAGATTTTGCAGTCCCATACGCGCATGTTGATAGATCATCCAAATTTAGCTGGTTTACAAATGGTTTAGAATTCACCTTAGAATTTAGAACCGAACAACTGAACTGAACTGAATTGAACTGAATTCTTTATGAATAACAGTTCATTCCATATATAAACATTAAGGTGTGGAAGACATTACATAACATCACACATGGTCCACTCTCCACTCCTAGCACGAAATAAACACAAGCGTATTCTGCTCTGGCCTGGAGAGATTAAAGTGGAGTTATAGTGGTGGAGAACTGAGATGCTGTCAACACTGTAGAGAAAAGTCAATCTGAAGGCCCTTTGGATGTGTTTTAATTAAAGACCTTTGGAACTTGCAGGCACATCTATCACTGCTGTATATTTGTTTCCAGTGCTTAGGCTTGTGCAGTGTCCAGTATTTTTAAGGGGATAATTTATTTGCTGTGAAGCTGAAATTGTTCCGCCTGTACTTGTTTGTGTTTTCTCTCGTAGACATTTGGATTTCACAAGATTGCAATTTGGGGTTTTTACGCTGTGGGTTCTTGTATCTTGCTGTTTATATTAAAAAAACCCCAAACCCCAAAACTAAAGCTAAAGATAGATTTAGATAATTGTTTTTTATTCCTAAATTGACTCCACATATGATTGGATGTGTGTTCTACTTGTAGCAGTGAAGTCTCCTTCTATTGTGTGTTTGTCTGGGTGCGTTAATGATGAATCAGTTTCCACACTTGAAAACCAGCGGTGTAGAACAAGTTTAAGAACTATGACCTTCTCCCTAATAGATGACCACCAAAACAGTGACTGTTCACCTGAACTCACATCATTATCTGTGAATGAATCATTGTTTATAACACCTTCACTGGGGAAGAAGTAAAAGCTAATGACACCCCTTTTGAAGGGATCTTTCCACCCTAGCCAAGGTCACCACTCTTCATATCTGAGCCCAGCTGGATCACAGTCAACAAGCAAGTTTGCACCTTCTCTCTGCAGTAAAAACGGAGGACTTCTTCCTGTGGGCTTGTGCTTCCTTGTGCCTACCCCATGTGCACACGCACGCGCGCGCGCGCACACACACACACATTCTAGATGACAATTCCTTATCCTTCCCATCAGCACTTATCAGGCTGTGGATGGGTCTTTAGCCCCACGAGGCCAAGATGCCCACCCTCCAGGGCTCAACTCTCTCCTCTCCCTCCCCAGGGTCACCCTCACCCTGTCCAAATCTGTAATTGTGGTCTAATGGCTGCGTTTGAAGCTGATCTGGTGCATAAACAGGCGGAGGAAGTCTTTAGAGGCGTAATCACTCGATCCCTCCCTCTCTCCTGCTCTCTCTCCCTCCCTCTGCCTCAAGCTCAGCCCGATCGGGCCCCTGCCTCCAGACAACTGCAAACAATTAGGCAAATTAGTGGCTCCACCATCACCATCAAGAGGCCTGCTTGTTTATAATTTAATCGAAGCGAATGTCAAAACAGTCAAGGCTTGAGAGAAACAAGATGCGTCCGTGAGATGAAATTTAAACTGCCAGCCAGTCCAAAATATTAAGAGTGTTTGTTTAATAGCATGCAACCAACTGGGCAGGGAGAGAGGGGGGAAGGAAAGACACAGTCATGGGGAGAGATGGACACAGAAAAAAATAAACACCAGTGTTTTCCACTTTTGTATATAGACGTAGTTTGTTCATTTAGTGTCTCTTTATTCCAGTTTTTCTCCCTGTCTTTTAGACACTCACACACATGCATACATGTGTACACGTACAGACATGACTGTGTACATGCATACATGCATAAAACCACACAGTCATCTCTCTCTCCTTCTCTCTGGTTGTCTCACTCTCTCTCTGAAGTGCTATTGGGATTCCAGTCTCTGGTCAAACAGAGAGAGGTCAGTTGTTATTAAGGTGGAGTGCCCTGGGGGAGTATGGAAGGGAGAGTCAGCTCTGTGGAACATTCATGAGAGCGAGGCAATGTGTCGCACCAGGGCCGCTGGTAGCACAGGGCTGCCAGGAACAGCTACAGCTCTTCATCATCATCATCCTCACCATCACGCACAAATCACAGATTCACACTCACCAGTACTCATCACCTGGTAGGGATGAGCCGCAGAGTCATGGCAGGAGTCCTGATTGCCACATGTTGTGATTGATGGGCTGTGAGGTACTCAAGCTTTCACAAGAAGTAATAAAAGGGGTTTTCATTTTTTCTGCTGTGCTTCCCACACATACATAAGTCCCCTGGTTCAAGTGCTGTATTAAATGGATTTATGGAAAATCCATAATTATGTATTGCTGGTATGGTTTCTTTACCAGCACAAATTGTACGTGCACCACAAAGTACTTGGTCTTTATTGACCAAGCAGGAAAGACAGAAGAATAAAAAAGTCCTTATAAAGACCAAAATGTCTCACTTTTTCTGGTGAATGGGACGTAATGGAATAGGAACTGATATGGCTTGAAAGAGCTGAGTTTAATAGGTAGATAGATGGACACAGGGCAGGTGAGCCAGGAGGTTGGCTCCAGCACTAACGGCCCAGGCAGACACACAGGCTCCACCCATCAGCCGCCAGTCTGCGCAGAGCCCACGAGTATCAGCCCTCTAATTGGATCAGTGGCACGAATGTGATTACCGTCGGCGTATTTATTTACATAATAATTATTACTGCCAGTCCCATGGTGCCAGAGAAGAGAGGGGAGTCTAAAGAGACGGTCGAACCGCACACGTCTTTGTGTGTGTGTGTGTGTGTGTGTGTGGGGAGAGGTTTGTGGGACATGCTTCCCCCTTCAGCACAGAGCTGATCTGATGGTATTATTCTATTAGTGCTCCAGTGTGAAGTTTGAAATGAGCTCTGATTGGATTAGTTAACGGCGAGGACTAGATAGTGCAGAATGAGGTTAGTGCACACGTACCCAGGCGGGCAGCCCGGACTCAGGCAGCTGTAATTAGGCGGCTGGCCAGGTGCCAGCGTACACCAATAACTCCTCCTACCACCCATACAGGCACTCATCCACATAACTGCATTCAGCACTTTATTTTATCATAATTTATTGCTAAATGAATAAAACAGCTAGAGAAGTTTCCTGTGAATCTTGGAGACTGTGGTCCTGATGACTGGCACCTTCCTCTGGAACTCTCACCTTATATTAACGTATATTCTACTGTTTCACATGGGTTAAATCTCAGATAAAAATAAACCATATACACCCCCCATGTGGTTTGTCATTAGATTACTTCCTCCGTTCTCTCTTTCTGTCTCTGTCTCTCTGTCCTGATCATCTATTGGGAGTGGACTCCTGCACTGTGATAGTTTAGCATCAGTGTAATAGTGCTTAATCACAGTGTGCCTGAATCAGGCCATTACAGGGGCGGTGAGCTCTGGCACTACGTGGCGCCTGCAGGGTCAGTACAAACCACCTTTTGTTAATAAGCCTCCATTAATCAGTCCCATTACGGAAGCCACATAACCAGAGGGCTACGCCATGCTTGATAAATACCCTCCAAACAAAAACAGTCTAAACCAGCTTCTCTAGTGTGTTTTTGTGTATGTTCTTACATATTTGTTTCAATATCTTTGGAAAGTCATACAATCATTACCAGTGAAGTTTTTTTGTCCAGGGACCTTTGTAGTGTTTGTTTGGCTTGACAAAAAACGCTTGTAGGTACGTGTGTGTGTGTGTGTGTGTGTGTGTGTGTGTGTGTGTGTGTGTGTGTGTGTGTGTGTGTGCAGTGGTCAGCACAGGGCGGAACAGGAACCATGCTCTCTGGCTAAAGTGACCCTAAGGAGCAGTTGAGGGTGAGCAGTGCCTGTGGGCCAACGTGTCTGCAAACACGGCTGTGTCTCGTTCAGTGATGGGCGTGTGTTTCTACCCTGTCAGCTCTAAAGCTCCTCTAGGACCAAACACTATCCACCCTCATGGAAACTAATCAATTATCTGGCAACCAGACTGAGCTTAATGAGTTTCAGTCCTTGCATCCACATAAATCTAAACTATTGCACCAGAGCAGCACGACTGGTTAATAAATTGACTTGATGTACAATGATCATGCTGAAAGAGACAGGGAGGAAACTCAAGAAAGAATCCCAACAACAATAAATTCGTACCTAAAACTGAACCTTGAGGAACACCACTCATGCATGATGTATAGTACATGTCTAACATACTTTATCCTCTACTTTGACATCCATTTGTCCTCCTGGCTTCATTCTTCTATTTTTGTCCTTCTTGTTGATACAGGTTCATTTGTTCTGTCATATCCATTTTTTCTCCAACCCTTATGCTCATTAGTGGCATTCTGTTCACCTCATGATACAGCCTTTCTGCCTGACACTTTCTCTTTCTCCTCAAGTGTGCCTGATGCCAGGGCTCGGATCTTCACCACAGATAACAGCACTAATTTCATTAATTATAAACCAATATGTTACTGGAAGCCTCCTGAGACTCTGAGCGCAACTCTGGCATCTGTGCACAATGAGAGGGAGGAGGGAAGGGGAAACAGAGGGGTTCAGATAGACCTGGTGTAAGAGAGATGGGTGAAAGAAACTCCCATGTCTGTCCTTGTCATTTGGGAATATTGCTTTCTGCTCTTAAGATGGAGGGGGGGGGTATACATGTCACACGAAGGGTCTCAATCAGTATTAGCATGTCTATGGAAGAAAAGATGAAGAAAGATGGAAAGATGTATACCTGAAGTAATGTATTGCTGTTATATTAACTTGACTAGACTAAATATTCTATTTTAATATTCCATATATTTTTATGTGGAGTTACACTTTCATTTTGTTTTCACCTCACAATACATCAGAACACTTCATATATTTATAACTGTATGCACTTTGCCAACGTACCTTCCCATAGCTTCTAACCTATAAAAGGTTTAGTCGAAGTCTTAGTAGAATGGTTTCAGGATCTCGTTTAAACCAAATAACTAAAGACATTTATAAACCAAGCTTAGATTCTATTAGGAAGAATTTTTCAGTTCCCTTTCCAACATAACTAAATATTCCACAAATTTGTGCAGCCTGGTTCTAATTTCATCATGACTAAGGGGAAGACGATCTTTTTTTGTAAATGTAAGGTTTGATTTAGACTTTATAATCGATTTTATCTTTATAATTCAATGTCAAATAAGCTTGATATGACCATTGTTAAAACTGGCTTAGAACCTTAAGAGACCCTTGTTGATGTTATCCTCCATAAACACTCAAACCACTGAGCCAGTAAAGGGGCTCAATGGGTTCCTGTGAACTGTTCTTCAAGACAGGTCATGAACTACATTATGACAGAAATACTGTGCACTACACATCTAGCACGTCTGCTAATGTGTATGTGCACTGCCACGCTCTTCTCGGAGATGAGACGGCCACGGCACGAGTGCAGGCAGGCTAAAAGGGCTAACAGGGCTATCAGGGCTAACAGGTGTGTCCCTCACGGTACGTTGCCTCCCGGTGCACACAACAGCACCCAATCAGTCGCGCTTCACGTCTACACAACAGCATTGTGGGAGATAAATAAATAAAGGAGGCCCCTGTGTCTGAGGCATTAATAGTAATTGTGTGTGTAAACTGTTTCACATCGTCCTCCTCCACTCACAGCTGCCCCATAATCACTACTGAGCCAAGCAGCAGATGAGAAGTGTGTGTGTGGGGGGGGTTCTCATCAGTTGGTGAAGTTGAATAGCACTGAAAAAATTATTTCAAATCTGACAACATCATGGGAGCAGCACATCTGGTCTACTTGCAGCTAAATGATTTTGCCACCTGCTTTCAGTTAGGCAAATTATGATACAGCACAACGGGAAAAAGAGCGAGCAAATGAAAAAAAACAAGAAATAACACATTAACGAATAACAAAGCAAGTGAGAAAAGTGCAGTCATTAAAGTAGGGAGCAGAGACACTGTGAAGATACAGAACCAGGCTGCTAGCCACACCAAACTTCTAACGAGGACTATGGCAGATGCCAAACTCCAGAGTGACTTTCAACACCCTTTCTAGTCCCAACATCATCCCCCAACAAGACTACACAGACAATAGCAAAGCAGCTGTCAAAATCCTCACAGAAACACTGCATTTTCTAATTCGTCATCCTTGGTGGTAGTGTGTATTTTCAATGTACACACATGAAATGTCAACATACAAGCAGCGTATCATCTAAGAGACGGTCCATCACGGTCCTTCACTTTCCATGCAGCCTTAGACTTGGATCATGTCTGTTCCCTGACCTCAGCGCACGGTCCAGAGTCACACAGGCAGTTATCGGAGCCAAAACTGGCTGGTACAATGTCAGTGGTAGTCATTGACTTAATTTGACATGCAATCATATATGTTTAAAACTGAACTACAATGGCAAAAAGTAATCGATTGTTACTGTGATTTCATATTTTGAAGGAGCATCTTATAACATTCATCCAAACATGAGGCAGTTATCAATTCTGAAATAAGGCTCCAAAAGAGTAGCTCAACTCAGTTCTGAAATAAGGCTCCAGAAGAGCAGCTCAACTAAGTTCTGAAATAAGGCTCCAAAAGAGTAGCTCAACTCAGTTCTGAAATAAGGCTCCAGAAGAGCAGCTCAACTCAGTTCTGAAATAAGGCTCCAGAAGAGTAGCTCAATTCAGTTCTGAAATAAGGCTCCAGAAGAGCAGCTCAACTCAGTTCTGAAATAAGGCTCCAGAAGAGCGGCTCAACTCAGTTCTGAAATAAGGCTCCAGAAGAGCAGCTCAACTCAGTTCTGAAATAAGGCTCCAGAAGTGCAGCTCAACTCAGTTTCTCAGTATGCTGTAAGCCTTGTCCACATGCCTTTGTATAATCCTAGTGTATTTTCTGTAGGATTATACAAGGATTATATAATTCTGTTGGATTATACTGCACACTAGTACAGTAAGCTATGTCATACACTTATATTTATGTAATCCACAGAACTATTAAAAGCATATGAGGTCCAAATACTGTACTTGAGATCAAATTATACTAACAACTTTTTGCCTGGAAAATCTGTAACGTTATTCTAGTAGATATTTCCTTCTGGTATAAAAGCATTTATTTTTTATATATGGTCTATATTTAGAGGCAGTGAATTCATAACAATGCAGTGTAAATTAAAGGTACATAGACCTCACCAGGTGAGTTACAGCAAAGGGAGTTTTCATAAAAGCAATAGGTCATCTGGGGCTAAACTGTCCCCTGTACCATGACTGAAATCAACACTTTCACTATTACATAGAATAAGCATGAGTCATGTTAATATACGTAACACAAGGGCAGGTGAGTTATGTTAATATACGTAACACAAGGGCAGGTGAGTTATGTTAAGATATGTAACACAAGGGCAGGTGAGTTATGTTAATATACGTAACACAAGGGCAGGTGAGTTATGTTAATATATGTAACACAAGGGCAGGTGAGTTATGTTAATATACGTAACACAAGGGCAGGTGAGTTATGTTAAGATATGTAACACAAGGGCAGGTGAGTTATGTTAATATACGTAACACAAGGGCAGGTGAGTTATGTTAATATACGTAACACAAGGGCAGGTGAGTTATGTTAATATACGTAACACAA
>JAOXYF010000024.1:6877301-6905230 GCA_028565775.1 Sternarchorhynchus goeldii
TAGAGAACATGCTTGGTGTCAGAATGGACCCTTTCCTAGGTAAGCAGATCCCGTAGAGAACATGCTTGGTGTCAGAATGGACCCTTTCCTAGGTAAGCAGATCCCGTAGAGAACATGCTTGGTGTCAGAAGGAGAAAGTTCCTAAAAGCAGGATATTAAGAGGTGCCTCATTACAGGCAAGTAGTACATCTGTCAAATATAATTAATTCTACCATTCAAGATGGGTCTAGTTAACTTCTCTCCAATATATAATAACCATTATTTGCTAACCATGAGGCTCACAGGCAAAAGTACATGTGCACACATTTACACACACACACACACACACATATATGCACACGCACACACACATACACAAAACCAGAGCCATATAACTCACCTTGTGCACATTACCTGGCCTTACACTGCTGTAATACAAATCCCTCACTCACGGATGGAGAAAAAATGTTGAATGAAAGGAAAAGAACAATGCTGGCAATGTGCCACCCTGCTGATATCTGACGCAGGTCTGGGTGAGAGGAACAAAGGAACAGGACAACAGCAGAGGAACAGGACGGCTGCAAAGGAACAGGACGGCTGCAGAGGAACAGGACGGCTGCAGAGAAACAGGACGGCTGCAGAGGAACAGGGCGGCTGCAGAGGAACAGGGCGGCTGCAGAGGAACAGGGCGGCTGCAAAGGGGAAAGAGATGAGCAGCTAGAATGGAGTAAGAGGAAACTGAAGAACATGTAGGTGGAATGAAGTAAGACAAGGCAAGCACAACTATTTTCTCATGGCCTCGCTGATTTGTATACATGTGTGGTATGAAAATGGAATGCCCTTTTGTTACTGATAAACCCAATGTGGATGTTCTCTTTACAACCATGTAGGAAACTAGAGACAAACATTATCAACAATCATCAGTCGTTTAGAAAGAAACAATCTAATCCTTCAGACAGCAGAAAAATTCTTCACATACAGAAAATTTTTCCTTGCAAACAAACTCGCACACATATACAACCCTAAACACACTCGCCTACACGAGGTCATACATACACAACCCTAAACACACTCGCCTACACGAGGTCATACACACTAATTGACACTTCTAACTCATAGAAAAAGAAAAAAATATATAAGTTACATATTTTCATGTCTATATTACTTTGTTAATATGGAAAAAGGACGACTAAATTCTACAGGACGACTAAATTCTAACACCAAAACTCCTTTTTGTGTTTCTTTTTAAGCAGTTGACAGAATATGGCAGAATGTTTCCCTCTCTGCCACAATGCTGGTAGTGAGTGTTGATCAATGTATGCCGCAACATGCCACAATGCTCCAGTTAGCATTAAGCATCTTAGGGTTCAGTTGCTTCTTCAGTGCTTGCTGCAGGATTGCTGGGGTTTTATTCACAGGCTCTCAGTGCTCAGTGTCACTTTTTCACATTCATTTAGTAACACTGAAAGTTAGTACTGACACCAGAACAAAAGAGTCAACCTGTGACTTCTTTAAAGTGGGGGATCCTTAGGACAGCTCTTCGTTGCATTTACAGATATTAGCCAGCAGAGGGCAATCTTGTAGGATAAAGAGACAGGATGATCACACTTCCCTCACATCCCTTCTTCCTTCTCTCCTTTTCTTCTGCCGTTTCTCATGTTGTCCGAGGCAGTATGGATCCAGGCCAGTGTGTGGATAAGTGACTGCAGTGGCCTGAACACCACCACTCATTTCTGTAAAGGGCTTTGATCAGGAGACTCCGGAGACATCATAGCACAACCAAGTCTTGTCCACTGTGCAGCTTTAATGAGACAGGTGTCATCTTCTGCCACTGGGTCCTGACGTGAAAGACCAGGCCATCTCAGAGTACCGCTGGAGCCACATGTCATTCTGTCTTACCTCCTAACGGGTGCCCCTTCTCAATCAAACCCTGAATGACAGTACAGGAGATGACACCCTGAGGTAACAGCAGATGGCACATCAAAAAGGGGAAAATCATCACCAGGTCCTACTGGGCTCTTGATGTGACCGGCTACACGGGCACTGAAGCAGTGGGTGAGCGAAAGCATCCCTTGTGATTCCAAGCGCTTTCAGAAGCTTTTTTCTTGTCAGCGCTCCAGAAATCATGATTACCATCCAGCACACAGCCCAACCACAGAGCAACAGTAAGCAGGAAGCAACAGTGCCTAAGACAGCTCCCTGCGAGTGGACTCAAACTGCTCTATGCTGAATACTCTAAACTGAATTCCCTTCTCAATTTAACGTTATCAGAAAAATGTTACATATTAGTTCTTTTTTTTTTTTTTAGAAATGATGTAAGGATATTTTTAATAAAATATTTTTTGATCCTCTGCTTACACTTAGAAAGAGCTTATATGTATGTGTTAATGAGGAATTCAGTCTAATTTTCCCAATGGTACATTATTTAGTACATAAACCCAGATCTATACATTCACAGGCCTATTGTCTAAGCACTTCAAATGGTCACACTTCAGCTCAACTGGCTCTATCTATTGCACTAATCCATTTTCTAACTTTCTCTGCACATCTTCAGAGCCTCTTGTGAGGCTGGGAACAAGGACCTAGGAAGGTGGGGCCTGGGAAGGCGGGGCCTGGAGAGGCATTGGCCTGGAGACCGGGTTTTCAGATGCGGCCATTGCCATGGCTACTACCTCGCCTGGAGGCAAGGTTCTGCGGAGTGTACTGGACGTCAGAGGTCAAGGCCAGGCCACAGGACTCACAAGCCAATACAAGCTGCCTCAGAGCATCCAGAGCATCCACTTTAGCAGTGCGTAGAAGGTCACACTGACCCTGAGTGAAGGGCAGAGATAGAAAGAGATACAGGAAGAGAAACAGATCACATTATATTCCCACTTGGGAAACATTAGGAGAACTGATGGTGTGAAGAGAACTGTATTCTCGAATTAAAACAAAATAAGCAAAGGAATACAAAACAGTTAAGAACATGAGATAGAGAGAGTTTAAAATTCTACTGCTACTACTGGAACAGAACACCGGAGCCCCAAGGCCAGAATCTCTCCAGGAGATGAGGAGTGAGGAGTACAGATGGACCGAGTCTGGCCTTTTACCTTCAGCACGGTGATGTTCCAGGTGAAGCTCTCTACAGCTTTGCTCCGCTTGCGTCCCTTCAGGTTCTCCTTCTCCCCGAGCTTTGGCAAATCTTCATGGAACACCATGCCTAGTGGACACAGAAGACACAGGACATTAAACACACACATGGGTGCACACACACACACACACACACACACACACACGTACACATGTATTCATACTTAACACAATTCATGGTGTGATTCTCCCAGAATTGGCAGAAACTATTGTTGATAAATTCGTGCCCACAGGTGTGGCAGCTGGTTAGATAACAACATATTCCTTTAACAAGCCTCTCTTTTCTACAGTCCTCTCACTGTTGCCCTTTTCCCTCTCCAAAACAGCAGTGCATGTTCCCTTTCACCCTCTCAGCTAATTAAGGACATGAGCACATAGCATTCCACCTCCCTGTTGCCAGGAGTTTATTTCTGAGTTCATTTGCACACAGGCAAACATAGAACATAAGTCTAACTTTATAGATGTGTGTATGCATGTGCACATGCATATGCACCTCTGTGTGTGTGTGTGTTTGTGTGTGTGTGTGTATAGAGACACAAAGGTGAGAGATGTGTAATGTTCTGCTGTAAATCTCCATCTGCTTATTCACGATAAGGCTCTTCCATAGCAGGAAGGAACAACAGCTCTTGTTGGATGAGCATCATGGAACTCTTGGTCTCACATTCACGGTAACAGCGTCCCTGGCATCATCACTGAGGAGCAGCATGACAAAGCAGCACAACTCCCACAAACACTTGATGTTAATGAAACATGGCATCAGCTGCTACCGTACGCAGTCTGCATGAGATAAAGGAGCAGCCCACCAATGTGATATAACTCCCCCACATTCCTGTTATTCACCCACCTTCTTTCTGCACCAGCGCAATCCTCTCCTGTACCCCTTCCGCATTTTCGATTAGCTGCTTATTGGCTGAGATCATCTGTGGATGACACATACATGAGGACAGTACATTTGGACAAGGCCAAAAGAAACACACACACACACACACACACACACACACAAACCAAACACAAACACACTGTACACTCGTCTCATGGTAAGCAGAGACCCTACATGCCCTCTCCCACAGAGATATTTATAACATGCAGACCAGCCAGACAGCTGGACCAAGCCTGCCTATTTGCCTGTCTGCCTCCCCATTTCAGCTGCTTCACGAGATGCTGTGCCAACAGTCCAGTAGGGGGAGCAAGAGAGATGGGCGCTACCACGGCAGAGCTGTGATTTATCACTCTGTCAGTCTTTCAACCAACTATTCAAATGTTCCTGTTTGCATGTTGGTTACAGTGAACAAATACAGACTCCTCCTTCGATCCTTATCAAACTGAGGGGTTCAGGATAAAAGATCACAATAAAGACAATGAAGCATGTAGAAGAGCAGGATAGCACTCTGGGTTAGAAAGGACACACACACACACACACACAAACACGTTCGTATGCACTGAGACAAGTACGCAATTGTAACAGCTAGATAAGCTCACATGCTTAAGATAGGCAGATAAACACGGATATGAATGAATGTTGATGGGATTCCACAGAGCTTCGTCAGGGCACAAACAGACCAGACAGCCAAGTCCACACAGGCTCACCATGACGACTATCCATATCACACACACGGCTAATTCTCTCGCTTGAGGTTTCATCTCAGACTGTTTGCCGTCTTATTTCATGGTGTAATATAATGATTGTGTTTGTTGCTTGCTTCGCTTGTGTGACAAACAGCTTCTCAGAGGGTCATTATATTACTATCCTTCCTGGTATTTGGATGACTCTCAATACCACGACTGTTTCAGTTCATCATTGTGCGGGTGTGTATTGTAGCACTGCTGGTTTAAGTCAAACGGTGTACACCAGCGGCACATTCAGAACCCTGTACTTGTCCACTAGAGCTCTGGAGTGTCCCATTCTGAACACTCTGTTGCTTAGCAGCTGATGTATATCACTGTTGCTGTGGCCCAGACCACCTGACACATTGCATAGCAACCAGATGGAGCTCCATAGCAGGACAGGCTCACTCACTCCTGGAGTGTACAGTCCTGTCACAGTGTGAGAAGAGATGTACCATGCTCAGCTGTTCTTAATGCTTCCTACATTTTCTCTTTATGCAAATGAAACACATTTGAGACGTTTAGGCTTCTCTGTGGACAATCTCATCCCGTCTGTTAAGGTACCCGTCTCTAGGAAACCAGACTAAAGAAAGACGCCTTCCGGAATAGATTTTGTGATTATAATTACTGAATTAGAATCTAAAACAAACCAAACAAAAAGAAATTCTTCAAACACCACTATTATATTATGACTAACAGCACCCTTTGGGAAGAGCATTTCCATTACAAAGCTAGAATCATCTTAATATTGTCAGTCATTCAAAGCTCTTCTTGTACTGTTTAATCCGTGCGTTATTTACCGTGTCATAGGCACTAAGCACTTTGCGTGTGGTGTCGTTCAGGTTGCTGAGAGGCTCCAGGCAGGGGTAACCATCCTTCAGAATCAGAGTGGCCCCAGGAGGTCCGTCAGGCCCATGCAGTCTTGTGGCCAGACTCTGGATGCACTGCTTCAGTTTGGCCACAGGAGGGAGCCCACACTGCTCTTTGAAAGCCACTGTAGCACTCTAGAGAAAGAGATTAAACAGAAACAGAAGGTTATAATTCGCACTTCAGAGTCACCACAAACCCACACAGAAAATGCTGCTGACCATAGATGAGCAAGAACAGCACCACGTTCATGTTTTCAGTGTGCTTGTGGTTCGCTTTGCTCAAATGCAGCAACTCACTCAAATTTATTAGAATTTTTTTGTATCTTAACACGACATATAATAAAGGGTATTACCATAAATATAATCAGTGACTGAGATGATCTGTATTATACAGAGAGATAAAGCTGTCCACTTTTATTACCATTTTAGTCTTGGTCATCTATTGGATTTTCAGATTTTATGATTCGTCTTCCCTCATCTGAGTGTGACAAACAGGGGAGCCAGTTTCCATTTTCCACATGACGGAGTCATACACCCACTGCCATTATTACCATAACTTACCTGGGGGGTGAGTGTGTGTGTGTGGGTGTGATAAGTATGTCTGTGGGAATGTGCAGTATTTATAGACATGGACAGATACTCCTCACCCCCCTCATGCAATTCACCTGCCCTTTTGCTACTCTCAGATGGCATCTGATCCCACAAATACTCTGACACACACACACACACAAACACACACACTACTCTTATTTCATACACTCCACAGGAAGACAAGTCTGGGTACTTACATCAAGGCAGATAAGCAAACATTGCTTGCTTAACCTTGAAGTGTTGGGACCGTTTTTGCATTTCAACTCTTTCATACATACCAAACCACACACTCTGTTCTATGAACAGACCACACACCACACACTCTGTTCTATGAACAGACCATACACCACATGCTCTGTCCCAAAACAGTGCCAAAGACCTCAAACTCATTTTGAATTGATATGCAGTTTAACTAGACAATTGGTTCAGTATCTTTTAAGCCCTTCAGGTCACCTTTGACCTTTCTTCTCATGTGACTGCAGTGTGACAATGTAAATGTAAACAGTGATATGACAGCAAAGCCGAGTGACATATATTACAAAATGTTACATAGCTCTGAAAATCCACTGAGTGTAATGGTGACCCCCTGCCCGTTCACTGTCACACCTACCAAAGCGTCCTCTCGCAGGTCAGTTGCCTCTCTGAGAGGAACACTTGCCGGGCGGAAGGTGTCATCGAGAACTTTGATGCCAGTGTTTCGGAGGGTGACGTACTCTCGCCCTCGGCGCACCCCTCTCCTGACCGACAGGCCCCGCCTCTGGGCCTTTCCCCCTCCACGCCGGTTCGTGATGGCCACGTGCACGAACAGGCTGGCATGGGGTAAGGGGTCTCCCGCCAGGCCCTGCAGGGGTACGTTCCGGTAGCCGGGCTGAAGGCACTCAAAGGCGATGCTGTACTGGCCGATGAAGTCATCACCGATATAATCATCGTCCAGAACTACGAAGCGCAGCAGCGCTAATTCTGGCATGTTCACCTACGAAAGAGATAATACACACACACACACACACACACACACAAACAAATATAATAAACAACTTAGCCTAAAAATAATAGGCAGGTTTTGCCTGTTTTATCTGTCCTATGTCACTGTTTCAATCCAATGAGTGACTAGTACAACACACACACACACACAGAGCACAGATCTTAGGTAACTAATGCTTAATCCTTGTCTGCTCAAGCCAGGCTTCCATTTTTTGCAGCATTCATGTAGTTTTCTTACCTTTAACTTTGCTCTCACAGTCTCACAGTAAGACGTTCACGCTGAGCTAATGCCAACATCAGCCTGTGGAAGTCATTAAGCTGCTCACCCAGTCTGGCTCTCACCAACTACACATCACACTGCAGAGGCCCAAAGAGCCACAATCAAATGTGACTGCAATTACCAAGTACCATCTGGGGAGCTTTTCTACACCCACACCTTTAATTCAATATTCCCCTTCATTTAGAAGAAAACGAGGAGATGTTTGTGTGTGTGTGTGTGTGTGTGCATATTTATGGCACAGAAAGAGTGACATAACACTTAAGGGCAGAAAGTGCACACACAACACCAAACACATCGGCTAAACATCCCACACAGCTGGCAAATCATCAACCACAAACAGTAAGGAGACACAGGACGACGACACAAACACACAGAAGAACCTGTGAGCAACTACAGCAAACGAGGACCTACAGCTCGTGAGAGATTGGTATCATTAGTAGTACAGGCCTCCGTGTGATAAATGTACTTAGGGAAAAGAGTCACAGGAAAAGACCCAGAAACGATCCATCATCCTGCACCAGGAGGAGTGCACGTTCTCCTCCATGTTTCTGAGTGTCACAGTCTCAGCCACTTGTGTGACTTTATAAATGTGAGAAAAAACCACCACAGCGCACAGCTCTGAGAACAACAGACACCTGATGCCCAGTGGGGCAAATAGTGCAGCGTGTGTTCGTGCATTTTTGCCCTCCAGTCATTTAAGACAGCAGGTCAGCAGCATTCTACTCTACTTCAGTGCGGAGAAGCTCCGAGCTCAGAAACATGACCAGATATCCTGAAAGCAACACCTGCAGCTACAGGACTGGTCTTGGCAAGGTGCGCCGAAGTGTGCACGTGCACGTGTGCTCCATCCCCCGCCCTGAACATTCAGAGTGCGTGAAACCTCCATCCACAGGACTTCTAAACGATCTGCACACACAGGCTGGGCATCATCTGCATATCAGAATTACAGCGGCTGCGTTCAGCAATTCGGCAATTAAGCTGACATAATTATCCCCTAAAAGAAAGGTCAGATCTGCTGGAAAGGGGGGGTGGGGGTGGGGGGGCGGAAATAAACACCCCGCCTGAGGGGCAATGCTGCAGGCGCATCTAGACACCAGCTCGGAACTATGATTGGAGAGCTCTGCCGTTAGCGACGGTTGGTTCTAGGAGGCCATTAAGTTTTGATCGCATGCTTCCGTAATTACGAACCTGTGAAGAACGGCGCACCTGTGACACTGCACTGAATCACTAATGACGGGCCTTGGCCATTAACCTCATTGTGGCTTTACAATACAGGTGACCTATAACCTTAATTACAGGTGCACTACGCAGTCATGTGCAGGAAACAGAAGACAATACTCTTCTGTTTATGACAATACAGCGGAAAGAAAACCATAAAAACACCCAACAAATAGTGAGTGTGAATGTCACGAAATCAAACGCTACACAATGGATCAAGTTTAAATCGTACCAAATCTAGGATAGAATTACACCAAGCTGCTCATTTGTAATAGATGTCCACCCCAAACGCCGTTTGCTAATCTTTGCGGTGTAAAATCATGTATAAATCTGCTGTGTTCCATGTCAGCTTCTCTAACTGTGGGTGCAATGCAGGTCTGTGGTGTCAGAGAAACTCCCAGCAGATGGGCCTCTCTGTGCTCTTCATGGAGACCTGCCCGTTAGCGCAGAGCTCCACAGACCAGCGGCCACTCACTCACCTGCGCTTTAACTGTTTATGCCAAGTCCAGGGTGAGCAATAATATTTTTGTTATTGTCACTCTTCTACGTGACACGGGTCTCATTTTACAGCCGAATAGCGCAGCTGCTTGTGTGTGAGATCCAGCCGAATGTTTTTAGAGCTGGGCTCACAGATTTGGGCTGAACACACGTGATTTTTTGTTATGCAGTGGAACAATCAGGGTAAGTGACTAGGAAAATGTTCAGGCAGCCGAGTGCGTGCAGTTATGAGCAGTCAGTGCTACGGTAATAAAATGTATTATAGCCATATTATAGTCATATATGCTCAGATCATCAGCTCTCTGCTCTCTAAGAAACAAGACAGTGTATAGAGTGATACTTACAGAAACATGAGAGTGTATAGAGAGTGATACTTGGACAACCTTGCATGTGCACCGGCCAAAGGTTAAGGGTGTGACTCGCTGCTTCACGACCACACATGGCAACCGGAGTCTTTTCACATTAAGTCTCAAATACTCGCACTTGAAATTTCTTTAATGGAAATACATTTTAATGAAAGCCTGTATTAATTAATATGGAAATGAACAATGAATGGTAATCCACCTCCTCTCTGTGGGTGTGTTTTGTCTCATAATTTCAAGCCTGCATGGTTCCTAATCTCATTTGAAAAGTCATTGTGAAATGTTCCAAGCAGGCAAGTTGGTGGAACCAAACCACGTCTCACCTGAAACTCGAAGGTCTCATCGAACAGCGGGTTGTCCTGGTTCTGAGCGCCGGTGCGGGTCCTTTGCTCGGTACAGTCCGCCGGAACACCGTGCAGCTCCAGGACCACGTAGGGGTCGATGACCTCGCCCTTGGCCCCTGAGCCCTGTGGTTTGGGCAGGTTATGGGCACTGATCACCTTTACCCGGAGGGTCTGCGGGGGCACGCCGGGCACGCAGCCCTGCGACTGGGCACTGAAGTAGGAAACCTCCTCTCGCATGACCGCCGGCTTCAGCACGTAGCCACAGCCGCCGTTCTGGGCGAAACGTCCGCGGCTGAGGTCCAGCATGGCGCCCGGCGTCTGCTGGTTCAGTGCCACCAGCTGTACGCCGCCCTTCCAGTAGCCCTGTGGGTTGGGGTTGCTGGAGTCCAGGCGGACCGAGCTGGGCCGCACCCGGGTCAGGCAGCGTTTGGTGAAGCTCACCAGCTCCTCGGGGCTCTCGCTGGCCAGCCGGCCTGCCTCGCCCTCTCCTAGAGAGCACACGGCCCAGTAAGAGGGCTCCGGGGGGAGTGGGGTGCCGGGCGTGGAGGGCGTGGAGGGGGGGGAGGGCTGCTGGGACTGCTGGGAGTTGGGCCGGTGGGCGTAGAAACTGCGGCTGCCGGTGCGAGCTACGGCGATCAGGTCTGAGAGCTCGCGGTGCAAACGGAGGCGTCTCGGCTGAGGGGGTGGGGGCACAACCAAGACCACGCCCAGCTCCTCCTCCCCAGGAATGGTCATCTGACGGCCCGCCAATGGACCTCCGCCACCGATCTCCTCATCCTCCTCGGACACCTCTCCCTCAGAGCCTTCCTCATCCGGAGGCAACTTCTTGCCCATCAACAGCACTCTTCCCATTAGCTGCTCAGGGGAGGGCAGTGTGATGCCACGCCCCACAGGACTGATGGGAGGAGCTTCAGGCTTGTACAGCTTGTCTCCAAACACCTTCTTCAGGTGCTGTGCCAGAGTGCACTGCTGACTGGGGGAGCATCGCTGGCACAAGTACAACAGTAGCGGGTACTGCGAGGTGAGGAAGGCATATTTGTTAACAACTTCCAGGGCGGTGCGCATAGTGATGGGGCTGTGGTGGTGGTGATGGTGCGGGTGGTGGTGGTAATGTTTGCTGTCCGACCCATAATCCACGCCCAGGAGCGGCTCGCCATCGGGCCCGTCAGTCACCCCAAGTTCCAAACACCGACACCCAGCCTGGAGCGCCCGCGTCAGCCCTCCCAGATCAGCCCTGCCGTGCACCTGGTCGTCCAGCAGGTACGAGCGGTAGGAGGCGCTGATGTAATACTGGCACATGGGCAAGTTCATGTCCTGGCACACGAGCTGGTGCTCGGGGTCGAACAGCTGGCACTCGGCCGACTGCAGGTAGCGGCTGAAGCCGTCCAGGCCCAGGAGGCCTCTCTCACGGGCGGCGGCGTAGGGCTCGAAGCGGCGGGCGAGCTCCAGGCAGCCCTCGTTGGTGGCCAGGGGGAGGCCCTGCTCAGACTCCAGGAAGAGACGCAGGTCCTGGGCGTCCAGGCACTCGCGGTCTTTTGACAGCTGCACCAACAGGAAGTAGACATCTGGCCGGGTGCACAGCTCACAGTAAGCCTCCTGAAACTCTTCAAGCGTCACGTGGGATGTCAGCTTCTCCTTGCTGCGCTGGATCTCTTTAAAACGCAGGCGCACCTTAACCAGGAAAGACAAGAGAATCAGTACTTTACAAACTCAACTCAAGAGAGTCAGTACGTTACAAACTCAACTCAAGCATTACAAAAGCTTCTAGCTGAGGTTTAGTAGTGTACAACTGCAGACTGGCTCATCGTCTGGGTTGCACGGCTGAGCTATGACCTGTCTATGAATGGTCAGTATCTGACCACAGCTCCACTGTATTCCAGTGGGATCGCGCAACACCAGAGCTTGTCCTCTGAACACACAAACGCAAGGCAGGACCCAAATGGAAGATGGCAGTACCCCTTTGTTTGACCTAGAACAAAGGTCTCATGAAGTCCTCTAAGTGACAAAATGTCTACCTAGCAAAATGTTAAATTACAGAGCTTAAATACAAAGATTAAATCGACTTGAGAATTATAAGGCCATTTGCACCGTTCTGTCTGTGGGCCAGTATCTGTCTTATCGATCTGTCTCTAAATCAAAGCCTCCATAAAACTCCCTCAGCAACTGTAATAACAAATTGCCCCAGAAATATGGTTTTGCTTGCGTACGCCAGACCGCGAGGTCTGCAGCGAACAGAACCAAACCCAGCCAGCTGCACAGACACCCCTCCTCACTGCCTGTGGCTCTTTGTCCTCTTTGACTTTGCTGGTCTCTCTTCTCACTGGTCTCTCTTCTCTCGTCACATCAAGCAGATGCCTCACACGCCCAACACAAAGACTTAGAGATATGGCTGTGACTGTGACTTTTCCTCCTCCAGTCCTCATACTCTTTCTGTCTCTCTCTATCTCTCAGCTGTTAGACCCCCTCCCTCCCTCCCACCCCAGTCAGAGTAAAGCTACAGGGTTTGTTAATAACTCCAGCTGAAGAGACTGTAGCAGGAAAACAGAGTCTGGAATAAGTACCCACCCGGTATCCTGCACTCTCATGATCTATGTAGGTCTGTGGACCACCTGCTGCTGTTTTATTTCACTGCTTACAATGCTAACATTTTGCTCTCACTTATTTATGAGAGCCCCTGTGCCAACAGAATGGGTGGGTTGCTTCCTTGGTTTGCCTGCTTTTTCACGTAAGGAACACATTCTCATTTTAAACACATTTCAATTATGTTTATAATTACAATTATGCTTTATATTAAAAATGTTTTCACAAACGTAAAGTTAAAAGGTTCCCCTGAGAGGAAAATTACTGCCCACTTCACCACAG
Source organism: Sternarchorhynchus goeldii (assembly GCA_028565775.1). NCBI lineage: Eukaryota > Metazoa > Chordata > Actinopteri > Gymnotiformes > Apteronotidae > Sternarchorhynchus > Sternarchorhynchus goeldii. The sequence continues at coordinate 6,890,020 of JAOXYF010000024.1, forward strand.
TGCTGATAGAGATGCCAGGCTGCAGGTCTCAGGACGTGGACAGATCGGGTCAGGTCGGGTCGGGTCGTGACCTCCCTGCTCACTATCCTCACCTTTGCTTCCTTGATGCCAGGGCAGAGTCTGCAGATGGCCGCTACTGCCGCGTCCTCCGTCACGATCCCGTGCCCGTCCTCGTCGCTCTGCGCGAACTCCGCGGCCAACCAGTCCCTCCTCATCCTGCTCCCCACGCTCCCCTCCATTACCCCACCCTCCCCTCCCGCGCCTCCGCCCAGGGCCCCGGGATGGGACACCAGGTACCGCAGGCCCGTTACCCAGATGTTGGCCACGTCTGCCGACAACGCCACCAGGTCCAGCGACTGGTACTCGTCCCCGTGGATGATGGAGAAGGCCGCCTCCTCCGCCAGGTGTTCAGACGGGCCGTTGTGCAGGAAGGTCTCGGTGCTCTTCCCTGTGCGAACCTCCCGGATGGCGGAGATGTCCAGGCGGGCGCGATCGGTATCCTTCTTCGAGGGCTCCCAGCGCAGGCATCCCTGCTCGGGGTCCAGGGTGTAGAAGCGGCAGTAGATGCGCGAGTTGGGCCGGACCTTCTTCAGCTCGCAACCGCCCTGCATGAAGGCCAGGCAGTCGCCGGCACTGCTCACCTTCTTCTCTGAAGGCATGCTGCTGAAGGACACCGTCTTCTTACGCCCACCGCTTACCTTGGCCACCGAAGGGTCCTACAGGACAAAGACAACCACAGCCGGTTAAGATTCAGCAGAAAATGTCTTTACCAATACAGCAAAAAGAAAGCCATAAATGAAAGAATAAATGCAAAAGCAGGGCGTCTGGCTACATGACAGAACATATCTGGGCCGTTTTTTAAGTAACTTTGCAGAGGTACTTGGAATGTCGAAGGCCAAACAAAACGGTTTCGTCAAAATTGTTTGAAGTATGAGATCATCTAGAAAAATTGTTTATCTTGCACAAATCATCTGTCCTTCTATAAATTTGGCCTGTAAGGTTCCGGCCACATTCTGTTCCTTCCAGAAGGTGTGAATTTACTCTCAGGTATGTCACAGGCAGCAGCTGCCTAACAGAGCCATCAGAATAGCACCTCAGTGTAAGCAGAATTCACAAGCAAACAACAATGAACATTAAACATACAAAAATAAAAATCTACTTTATGGAATAAGCCAGGTGTTCTATAATTATTAAAGTGAGTTTTAGGGTGCAGTTGAAGTGGTTACCACAAAATATTTCCAGCATAACCAATTAATCAAAAAATCTGTGGTAATTCAGCACCATGTCTCCTCTTTCTCCCACTGTGTCCTAAAGCCACTGTCTTGCAGAACTGTGTAGAAATGCTTCGTGGGTAAATATAGGGACAGAAAACTCAGCAGCATCACTGTAGGTTGACAATGAGAAACAAATCCATGTCAGACCATAATGTATTTTATCTCTTCTGAATGAAACGTTAGCCTTGCTTCAGTTACGTTAGCCTAGCTTCAGTTACGTTAGCCTAGCTTCAGTTACCACAGATTTACATAATTTCTGCATGGAGTAGCGTGCAAAGACACACAGCAGTGGTGAAACAGCGATATGAATTTGAGCTTAATTGCATTTACTGCACAATTCATTCTATCTGAACAGCAAATTGTAGCAGCCAAACGATGACATATTGAGGCCAGCGACCTGAGCCACCCCCCTCCTGGGAGCGAAGGTGAAGGAATCAGGTGCATCAGACATGTTTCTGCCTTTGAAAAGGCAGCTCTCAGCATTGGCCTATTTATATCCTCATGCCCACGACTGAATCTTCAAGTTGCAAAGCAAACGGATGATGTCATTTCAGTAGACACAATGGGCACTAAATCTGGGTTAGTCCCTATGGTTCTTATTATCACTCTCACACAGAGTCACATGTGACATAATTAAACACTCAAAAAGACTATAAGAGATACACAGCTACATACAATATTTATGCATGAGATACATGAGGTGTTTGTGTATGTGTATAAATGATTAAATGTACCATAAGGGTGATGTAACCTGACATGCCCAAATCCTTGTCTAATCAATAATACACACTGCAGAATGGAACTGGAGCACCCAGGTCCTTGTGTAACACAGCAGCCAGAGGCAGCTGAACTGTAGTCAGAGCTGCCCATCACACAGGTGTGATCTCCAGGCCCCAGTGTGGGCAGGGCGAGGGGCGAGGGGCAAGGCTGCGGCGTGGGCGGAAGCCCGAGGCCCTTGTACGACCAGCCATTTCAGTTTGCTGCTACTGACCATTGCTGTTCCTCTAAAACGTTCAGGCTTTCTTGAGTAGCACCCACATGATGAGCCAGCACTCACGGCCGGTGGCGGATCCAGGTCAGCAGGCACTCGGTGGGGAGAGCAGCCCAACCGTGGAGGACTGAGCCTTGTGGCAGTGTCCTGGTGCAGCGGGGGGGTTGGGGCTATTAATGACAAGGTCACTGGGGCAGTGGACATGAATACAGGGGTAGATGTGACCCCTCAAACAGCTGCCCCATCAACATTCACCAGGAATCCTTGAGGCAAACTTTTAACACTTCACTCAGGTCTACAAGGCTTAACTCATCAGAAACTCACTCCGTGTTTTTCCTTTTTGTCTAATTCGCTTTTTTTCCCCCTGTACTTACTGAACTGTTGCCACAAAGCCAATGCCAAATACCATGATTCCAGACTGTATTTTCCATGATAAGAGCAAGTGGTAAGGAAGTGGAACTAGCAGAGCTGTTGGAATAACACAGGAGGATCAGGTGAAAAGGCAGGAAAGGAAATGAGTGAACAGGCAAAGAAGGTTAAGTGGTAAAAGAGGCATGATTGGAGAGCTGATAGATAACTGAGGAAAGAAGCTGGGCTTGGTGATGAAATTAGCAGGAGAAGAGTAGGCGGGCAGAAGAATCTGTTTTCACTGTAATATGAATTACAGCAATAGTATAAGGGAAGCCCCACTACATAAATGCAAGAAGGATAATCCAAGGTAGTATGGGAGATGTGGGTAAATATAGCTCCCGCCTCCAGCTAATAAAAGGAGGGAGAGCCAGAGGAGGGGGGAATAGGGGAAGACGGGTGGGTTGGGGGAGACAGGGAGAAGAGGGAGTGGTCAAAGAGAAAATGATACAAACTTGAAGTAAAAGTCTGGAAACAGAATGTGAGACAGACGAGCTGTGCCAGAAGGGGGAGAAATCCACCCTGGACATTATCAGCAAGCGCTTCAGGAGAAGTTCAGTCCATCCTGGAGTTTCCCATTTCACCAGTCATGTTACAGCTGTGGGCTGCAGTGACAAAAGCTCTTGTCTAGTTGGGAGGGCTCCCCGAGCCATCAGCAGGTCCTCCTGGGGCACTGTTAACAGGTACATTCACACATCCAACTCCTTAGTGCTAACATCTGCTACAAGCAGGGAAGGGCCAGAGACTCCAGAGTGGGATTGCAAGCCAAAACATCTCGAAAAGGATTTCCACATGAAAACCGAGACAAACACGGCAAACGCGGCCTGTGTGCCGTGGTGGACTGCGCAGACAGAACAAACAAAGCAGTCTAAAGTCTCCTGGATACTGGCAAGAGAGAGCAGAGTTCCGCCAGCATGTGTTGATGCTGGAGAGGCCGGTTTATGCTGAGTTTATTGTTTTTGGCACAATAATAAAGAGATTTGTCATAGGAGGCCATGAGGACTGCTGAGAAATCTGACTTCATTCTGTAGAAACTCCCAGCAGTGCAAGGCCCAGCAACTGAACATGGCACAGTAATACTCGAACACACTTACGCATCAACTACTCCAAGTTTGAGTAAGTCGACTTTAGGTAAAAAGAGTCTTGTTTTTCCATTATAAAAACATTTGCCATTACAGGGACCCAAAAAATCATGAACCATCACTGTTTTTGGGGCAGCGCCAGAGAGTTTTTTTTGAGAGTGTTGTGGCGTTGCTTTAAATGTAGGGTTTCCCACATTTCTCACATTGTTCTGGCTAACACATTTCATTTCTACTGCAACACCCTCTTCGCACATACAGTACACACACATACGCACCCACACTTGCACACAGAGTACCTGCTCCGCGACGAACACAAGGCGAGACATTCAGCTCATGGGATGTAGATGTAAGATTCACAAGTCAGCTTACGTAAACACACCTCTGAACATAAAACTCACAACTATGCCACAGCCAGGGCTTACACGGAAGCAGCGAACAACAGACAGGTCTGTGTGCACTGAACCCCCACGTCCTGAGATACTACGCTCAGGCTGCCAACACCCCAGCTAACGAATCAACAGGATTCTGTTCCACAGACCTAACCATGTATGAATGAGCTTTCACAAAGTGACAACTGTTAGTTAGAATTTGTGCCACAACCACCCAAATCATTTCATTTCTAATTGTCTACAGGGAAAAACATGCACTTACAATTAGACATCTTCATACTAAAGCAATGCGTGTGTTGTGGTTGAGGACAAACCACTCAGTGATTTGCTTGTGTTTACACTTTCATGAGACCTGTTTACATCACATGTAAACATATTAAGGTCACAATCACTATTATTTACTTTTGGAAATGAGTCTCCATGCACATTTATGAAGCACAGACATTAAGATATCACCAGTGCTACACTAATGCTAAGCTGCAACAGGAAGTGAAGTTAATTATTCAATGTGTGCTGTTCCCATTGGCCAAGTCAGATCACCTGTGTTGGCTTTATGCCTTTTTGTAAAAAAATAAATCAGTTTATTAATGTGTTTATAAATGATAAATTATAGCATTCACACATTAGAAATGAAAAATTTTAAATAAACCATAGAAACGTAATGTGGGTTGTAGAGGTTGCTATGACTGCCCTAGGCGGAGCCATCTCACTCCAAGCCCCTCCCCTCATCCTCTGCTCCTGTGCCTAGGGTTTCTACTCATAAAGTGCTACACAGTGTGAAAATATGTGATAAACTGTGTTACCACTTCAACATCTACCATCAAGTGTTAATGATGAAGTGTTAAAGTTAATGATGTTTTCATATATCAGCTATCATTAACCTACTTTACTATAAACCTACTCTAAACTACCAACACCAGTCTCTCCAACACCTGCTGCTGCCCATAATCCATCTCTCCACACAGGATGGAACAAAGACCCAATCCTACTAATTTTCCCAGCTCTGCAAAAGCGCTAGATTAGCCGCCCGCCTCCACACTGCTCCCCTCCCACTGTACTGGCAGGGTTAATCCCAACCAGAATAAGACACAGGCTCAATGAGTGTGGATTAGCACACAATGAGTTTAGCTTCCCGCTGTGACACTGAGATTGTCTGTAAATGGACTGATGTGTCATGATGTCAGGCAGAAAGAAGCAGGGATCTGAAGATTACTGAACATTCAATAAAGTAATAATGAGTAATAATGAGTAATAAAGTAATAATGAGGTACACAAAATGAAACAGAAGGATTTAATCTGGGGATATCTAACCTTGGTCCAACAGATCTGTTACCCAGCAGTGTGGAGGTCTGAAACTACAGGACTGTAGCTCTACAGGTCTGGATTGTAGGACTGAAGTTCAGCAGGTTTGGACTGCATGACTGTAACTCTGCACGTCTGGACTGTAGGACTGTAGTTCTGCACATCTGGACTGTAGGACTGTAACTCTGCATGGCTGGACTGTAGGACTGTAACTGTAGGTCTGGACTGTAGGACTGTAACTCTGCATGTCTGGACTGTAACTGTAGGTCTGACTGTAGGACTGTCTCAAAGCAAGTGTCAAGACAAGTGTTCGAGTCCAAACCCCCAGTGAGCAAACCAAAGGCGACAGTGGCAAGGAAAAACTGCTGAAGAGCATGGGGAAGAAACATTGAGAGGAACCAAGACTCAGGGGGGGACCGCATCCTCTTCTGGCCGAAACCAGTCACCATGACAACTGCATTTTTAGTTCTGCAGGTTTAGACTGTAGGACTGTAAGTCTGCAGGTATGGCCTGTAGGACAATAACTTTGCAGGTCTGGATTGTAGGACTGTAGTTCTGCATGTCTGAACTGTAGGATTGTACTTCTGCAGGTCTAGACTTAAGGACTGTAACTCTGCAGGTGTGGACTGTAGGACTGTAACGCTGCAGTTGTGGACTGTAGGACTGTAGCTCTGAAGGTCTGGACTGTCGGACTATAACTTTGCATCTCAGGACTGTAGCTCTGCAGGTCTGCAGTTGGGTACTTCTGTTTTAATCAGTTAAGGGTTATCAACTTCTATAAAAATACCCAGCAGAAGCCATTGGAGCCAGTGTACAAAATTGTGTACAAAATTGCAACCACAGTTCAAAACAGCAAAGTGAATTGATTACATGCTATTGTGAATGATGAAAATAATCAAGTGCAGGACATTCAAGTGCTCTCCAAATAACTTGACTGTTCAGTTCCATGGATGTAATTTGGAAAGTCAACAAGGAGATTTCAGTGCTCTGATTCCATGCTGGGTCTTAAATTGTTTTATAATGAAGTATTACAACGTTGTAGCTGTAAGGCTTAGCCAGGCTGTAAGGTCGCTGTTTTTGACTCTCTGGTTAAACAAGTTTCTCTGATAAAATCAGCTTTGGCATGGAGTAATGGAACCAGTGCTTCCAGCACAGTATGTTTGAATTAGTTCTTGCACTCTCAGTGGATGTCTGTAGACTGTGGATAGTGTCCTTAATTACACAGTAGATGCAATTTAAGTGTCACCAACAGCACTAGTTAAGTGGCAGAAACCTTGAATAAGTGTTTTCAGGACTCAGTATAGTTTGTAGTGTCTAAGATACTCTGTCAACTCTGTTCTACCCTAACATCTTTCCTCTGATAGCAGAGCAAATAAGCATTGTGTCAGGGGATTAGAGCCAGCTTTGCAAGCATCTCACTGAGCACCATAAACTGACAGAACATATGTCTGGTCTCATACAGGTAAGAGAGCAGTGGTTTGAGAAGCTAAATGGCTCCTCTTAACCCAGCTCTGTATGCATCTTACACCGACTAAAGAACCTGAACCAGCCACCACTCAGCTCACTATCTGAGAACAATCAGCTGCCATTGTGAACACTCCTCCAAGGGCTCTGTTCCGCTAACTCCAGTAACAGACACCCAACCCCACGGCCAGGACTGCGTTTCTTCACAAATCCTCTTTTTATTCTCTTGGAGAGCTTCTTGAGCTCCCAATGTGCCAGGGCTGTGGGGGGAAGTATACAGGTAAAGGTTTGAGACTGGGATGATATAGACCTCTGTGGGGCCAGTATAGACCTCACTAATATATTCCTGGAAGGGAGGAGGTCAATTGCTACGTGACTGCAATCTCAGCCTTCATAACTGCACATGAAAAACCTGCTGAATCAGATGTAGACGGGACTTAAAAGATCCAGACGGAAAAGGGGGAAAGGCAGAGCGAGCTTCGGCATTCAGTCTGAAAGCAGGCAGCACGTCTCACATTGCTGGATGATCTCCTCGGGGTTTATTATGGAGGTCAGGTTCCAGTGTCTCTGCCCTGTCTGACCACTACGCACCTTTGAGAAAGGCACATGAAATCACAAACTGGAAAGGCAGAAGTAGTGCCATATCCATCGTAGGGATCGTTCAGTTTATAGAAAGGGGATGTGTAATAGTAAATACTTTTTTTGTGAAAGCTGCACTGTTGAAGTACTAAACATGGCCTGCTGCAATTCCTGACTGGGCATTGTAACCTAGTGCAGCTTCCCAAACACCACCAGCTCCCTTGCCTGCTTCAAACTGCATGCCAGCCGACTGTAGCCCTGCCAGGATTAAAAGAAAGTTTCAAACATTATGACTTTGTTTTTCTCTATCACCAGTTATTATTCCCTTTTGAGGGAACACTTCCTTTACCCTCCTTCACTTTGCTTACAACTGAAACTACCCCATTGTCTATATTAATGCTATTAAAATTACTGTGCATACATAAAATGGTGTCTTTTTCGGTTCCTGTTCCCTCCCACCCACACTGAAGTGCTTCAGGACACACACCAGTTCCTCCCAGTGACATTGAAGTGCTTCAGGACACACACCAGTTCCTCCCAATGACATTGAAGTGCTTCAGGACACACACCAGTTCCTCCCAGTGACATTGAAGTGCTCCAGAATACATCCCAGTCCCTCATGGGTACCCGCATCCACAGCAGGGCACATGCCAGAGCAATCACAGACAGTGTAATCACACTGGGGAGAGGAAGCTGTGAAAGGATTTACAGAAACCCCTCAGAGTGACGAATCCAAGACAGAAGAGGGTCACTGGGTAGCTCAAACCAGCCATGCCAGTGCCAGACAAGCAGACACACATTCTACTGCGCTTTAGTGTTCCTGTTTTTCATGGGGGATGGGAAGAGAGAAAGAAAACAAAACAATGGCTGCGGGTTCTATGAATTGCACAGAGTTGCAGTGACAAAAACAGGCCCATGCACTGTAAAACAGTCCTCATCAGGTCACCAGGGAATGGAAATGATAGAAACATAGAAAAAATATAGAAAAAGCACAATGGAAAAAAAGCCCTGAACAGCTATGCAACTAAATACAATACTGTGCAACTAAATACAAGACTGTGCAAGGATGACAATTGTGGCAAATGATTGGTAATTATCCCATATATCTGCTGCCTAGCAACGCAGGGTGAGTGGCACATGCCCTTGCAATGATTAGCTTTGGCATTATCCACAAATAAAGCCTTCCAGGGCATTTTTGGTACACCTGCACCAAGATTTTGTTTATTCAAGATTAAGTGCCTCAGCTTGACTGTACAATGTGTTTTTATATCCTTCAGGAAGAGCGATCCAAGGTTACAGGGACAAGGCAGAACAGAGTGCAGTGACTAATCCAGTCCTCTGGGTGCCTCGGGTCCTGAGGAACTGTTCCAGGTCTTTAATTAGCTAAGCTCCTTCTTGCCCTCCTGTTAATTACAGCAGACACAAGGAGCTGAAGCGCACACAAACGCCCGAGTTGTACTCGCAAAAAATACTCGTGAGTATTTGATAATAATCTGGACTGACCAACTTCACTCAGACTAGAAACCAGGACTCCATCAGCCACTGCATGTGCACCAAACCTCCACCCAAAAAAAAACCAAACAAAAAAAACAAACCAGACCACAAGCGTTGTTTTGCGACATCCAGTTTCTGTTTGGCGGCGACATATTAATCGACACTGGCATCAAATTTTACGGGGACTGAATGTCCTGGTTGGACGTTGGACGTCAGATGTGTTGATAAGCTATTATCACTGTCTTGAATCATTCCACAAACTCTGCCGAACAGTTTTGTTTTAGAGACCTTATACCAGCTCATCCAAGGTTAATCGTGTGCTGGTACTAACTGCTACCTTGAGTGAGTAATTAGTCACATGGCAGCTCCCTTTTTAAAGTCTAATTGAACCTTTTGAAAATGGGTGCTCTGTGCTACACGCATTGCTCACAGAGTAATGAGTAGTGTTTAATAAAGCTATAACAAAAACCCACAGCACATAACAAACCACAGCGGTTAACAAAATGATTAAACACATCCTAACTAGATAGCCACACAATAATCTGAATGAATCTGAAACTGAACTACAGGACTGTAGCTCTACAGGTCTGAACACTCTCAGAAACTTTTATATCACTTTGATACAAAGTGGTGTCATGTGGACATAGGTAAGATGCACACAGGACTAAATGGAGGAGTGTGATTAACTACAGCATGTTGTTTTTTTATATTTAATCATCATTTTACCAGCTGAGATGTTTGCTTTCTCTCATATTTTCAGTATACGATTGCGATCATAATCAGATTTTTTCCATAAAATTTTTTTGTCCATCTTTACCACTTTTTGTCAATAATTCTGGAGGGCACTGCAGTCTGCCAGTTTCTCAGTGAATATTTAAACTAAAGATTTAATCTTATATGAAATCTTATATTTAATAAATAGCTGCAAAATCTTTGCAGTCGCTCACTGCCTGAAGTCTGCAAGACGCAGATATCACATGATTCTGGCTCTCTTCCCTGGAGATGTTCTGGCCCAGGCTGTAATGCTTTTGTCAGGGGCTTTCAGCTCCAGTGCTGTCTTTACGGTGTCTGCGGAAGACAAGCAGAATACAGCCTACAGAGAGCTGCACTACCTCGCATTTGTTGGACAAGCAGTCAAGAGCTCCAGGCAAACGAAAATTGCTCAACACTTCCCTGAAACATGGATTGTGAATTCGATTATGATGCCACCGTCCTCCTCTTTTAATGGACACCCAGCTACTTTGCTGCGTTTCAGGGTGTGTTTAGGCAGCAGGAGCTGAACACATGCTCATATGAAAGAGCGTCTGTACTCTCCTTAGCGGAGTGTCTCATTTACTGCATCATTTCTGCCCATCTCCACCCCATGCCAGCCCCATGTTGAAAACTCAGCGGGTAATGTGTTTCTGACAGCCCAGTAACGACCACTGAGCTAAAACTGACTGTACTTCGAGCGAAACCAAGGCAATTAACTTTAGAATTACTACTCTGTACCTGGCAGTGGGTTTATCTAAAATCTATGATTGTACGAAGATGATGAACCGGCTTCAAAGAGGTGATTATTTTCACTTTATCTCAAGCGCGATAGGTACTTGAAAATCAAATAAATAAACAAACAAACAAACAAACAAAACAAAACCTGTAATCTCATCCACAGTGAAGGTCAGAAGATCGATATCATGTGTCACTGATATTTCATGTATGATCACCTAGACCTACACCACATTCATGTCATCTATGATCACCTAGACCTACACCACATTCATGTCATCTATGATCACCTAGACCTACACCACATTCATGTCATTCTATTCACTGAACTGCATTAAGGAGCAGCACTCTTGCTTGGAGACCTGTAATATATATAATCATGTTCTCACCCACTGGCTACCTGGATAACCTCACAGTCTGTCAGAGACTCTCTCCATTTCTGACCAGTCTGCTTTCCTGCAGGCAAACCTCCCACAGAACTTCCTAGGTCACTTAAAGCAAGCAAGGCTATGGATCTCACGCGGCTCCGTGCAGGGACTGCGAGGCTGCTTCCCACAGACTGAGCCGAGATCATACCGCTTCCTACCGCAAGCCACTGACATCTCGCCTGAGCACTACACTGCCTCCAAGGCAAAAGAGTGAAGCGAAACCAAAAGCTGAAGCACTCTGCCCCCGAGGATCCTCCTGTAACCGTGGCATAGGTCACTGATGAGCATCTCAAAGCCCCAAATCCCATTATCCACATTCTCCACAATTTAAAAGAAGAAAACAATGACAGATAAAGATAAGGACGTGACAGGCAGAGGAGTGAAAGATAAGAGAAAAAGTGGGAGAATTTAAATGTTATGCAGTAAAGGTCGCTGGGGGCAAGAAAGAAGTCGATTCCTTATCACTGCCTGTGGGACAGTTGGCAACAAGCTTCTAAGCTTCAGAATTGATCTTTGTCATTTGTATACAGAGACAGAAATCAAATAAGAGAACAGTAAACAGGGCAAGAAAGGAAGAAATAAGCAGTGAATGAAGTAGCACGGAGGCACAGGCGAGAGGGAGAGCCTGGAGCAGCCAAGAGCAGATCCTAACCCTGAGAACGACAGAGAGAGAGAGAGAGAGAGAGAGAGAGAGAGAGAGAGAATCCCAGAGGGAGTGCATGAGGGCAGAGCAGGGGAGAAAGGAAGTGTGTTTTGGTGTTAGTATGTGTGTGTAATGAACATGTGGACAAGTCATAAAACCCCATAATTGAAAGAAATGTTAAAAACTTTGGAAAATGTCCTCATTTTTGCTATTTTGTCCTTATAAAAGACACTGCATTGTAAATTTGATAATTTTACAGTACAGAAATGCTGCTTATGTAATTCCATATGTACGTAGAGCCGTGGTTTTGTTTGTGTGTTTATGTGTGTGTGGGTTGCAGTTGCCAGAAGGTTGAGTGCCAGAAGGTATCCAGCAGCCCAGAGGGAGGTCTCCCCCAGGCCACAGTCTGCCTCAGCTGGCCAGTGGGGTGGGCCCAGCTGGGAGCTCACACACGGGGTGATGGACACGGGAGGGGGAGGACTTTGATGGCAGGATGGAATGCCAAAAGCATGACTCAGACTACATACAATATCAACAGTCTAAAAGCTGTTAGTGGAGTTGATCCGTCTCTCTATCAGGCCTCTGGGAGCTACTGGGAAAGTCGTCCCAAATAAAGTGGACGGTAACATTAGCATCGCTGGTATGCTGGGCCTCCCTGCAAGTTTGTTGGCCTCGTTCTGAACCCTGTCCAAACAAGCAAGAAAACCCCAGCCGCATATATGCATTACCCAAGCCCAGTATCACTGCTGGCTGCTGGAAGCAGTCCAGCCAGGAGAACAGTAGCAGCACAGCACAGAATGGGAGAAGGACAAGTGAAGGTCGGTGCGGGACTGGTGTGGTGGAACTGGTGTAGGACCAGTGCACTGATCGATATACACGTAAACAGAAACAACCAAATGGAGAGAAGGAGCAGTGGGGAAGCAGGAGAGAGAGAGAGAGAGAGAGAGAGAGAGAGAGAGAGAGAGAGAGAGAGAGAGATCATGGCAGATATCATCAAAGTCCTGCCTTGGTGGCCAACAGGGTGAAAAATGTGGTCAAAGTTCAAGGACAAGTCAGTGTAGAGCAGCCTGTGTCCATCTTGATGGATGAGCCAAAGAAGACATCAACTCGCTAGACTGTGTAAGGTCTGGATTGTGTAAGGTGTGAGGTCTGGGCTGTGTAAGGTCTGGACAGTGTAAATCTGGACTGTGTTAAATGAAACGCTGGACGCTTACACTGTGTAAAATGAAAAAGACTGTCTTTCTAAGAAGTTTGGCATGTACAAATCTGTCCTGAAAACCCTCCAATCTCATGTAGTTTCTGCTGCAATTCTGCAAACCACATCAGCCAATGAGACAAGATACCCACTGACTGCCACTGAGTTGCACGAATCAAAAGAAAACGTGGTGACAAATCCACTCAATGAGACAATGTATTCAGTTTGATGTTTGAACTGGCTTGTAATCACAGCCTGCTTGGAGTTTCACAATACTATTCATCCACAGACTGCACACCTGGACACACACTACATGTTGCAAGACCTATTGATTATTCAATATTAATCAATCCACTGATCCATGAATTGACATTAGTACCAAATTAAGGCTTTTAATACAGATGAAATGTTTGTGTTGTTGGTGTAGCAACATTTGAAGATCAAATCTGTGCTGACATGCCGATGTTTATTTACTGGTAACTGAGGAAGGGCTTACGTATAATGCATTACTTAGAGATTGTCCATCATAGAAATGAGGGCATAAAATCATTAGGAACAGAATAGGCTTAGAGAAATGCATATCTGTCTGACCTCCATCCAAGAGCCAAGGGGTAGCGTGTACAGCGCATCAAGATATGTTTTATACACAATGCTTCTTATTTTAGTGGACCATAAATAGTTAGATGACTCAACAGTCTTAAATAAAACTGTCATTTTTAGCACTTTCTGTCCAACTATCTGCAGTCAGTGATGGCCTGAGCCCTGAAAAGCAACTGTCCTACAGAAGAGGCATCTTTTAGACATCAGGATGGATGTAAGCAGTTAAGACCCTTTCCCTTGTTTCAGAATTCATCGTCTTAATGACCGTGAAGTGAGTCAGTCCCACTTGGAGCTGCACATGCTTTCACCTTTGATTTCACATGTTCGCCGTTCTTTATGTGCCGTTTACTGTAGCCTGGCCTCTCTTAAGGCTTGTATCTGGTGCCAAACACTCAGAGGTAATGCCAATATAGTCACATAACACATCTATACTTACATCCTGCAGTGTTTCTGCATATCTACACCTACATCCTGGATCTGCTCAACCATTTTTCTTTATGTAAAAGTATGTAAAGTCTTCCTCAGTCATTCACCACTGTGCCCTTCGGCCAGGTTGGTTTTGCTTGGTGGTTTAGAGGTTAGCACATTTGCCTCTCAGCACTAGGGTCTTGGGTTCAAGTCCCTATCTGGATGGTGTTTCCATGTTCTCCCTGTATTGGTGTGGGTTTCTTCTGAGTCTCTGGTTTGCTCCCACAGTCCAAAAACATGAAGGTTAGGTTAATTGGCTACACAGTTAAACTGTCCTGGTGTAAATGATGTCTGTATATCAATTGACTACCCTAATAAAACAGTTCCATGTCAGTGTGTGTGTTTAAATGGCTGTGTCTGTATGCCCAATGACGGATAGCGCTCTGCCTTGGGTGGTATCCTTTCTCTCCCCTTCCTGTGCCTGATGCAGTTTCTCAGGAGGCTCTTGCTTCCAGTTGAGAATACGCTGTGTGCGATTGGCTACTGTTTCTCACTGGTGATTGTCTGGATGTACAATTTGTGTGTGTGCTGTAAAGTGTCCTTGGGTTTGAGAAATGCGCTATATAAAATCTACCATCATTCTTTCACTGGTATTTCCAAACCTCATTGGTGCGTTCTTGATCCCTAACAATCTAGGACTTGATTATAACACACTCATGCACTCCTGTGTGGAGAAACAACTAAATCCTCATGAAATGATCATATCTACAACCAGCTCCACACCTTCACCCAATCTCACCTGTGTATGAGTGATGCAGAACACCGCTACTCCACAGCCGGCTAAAAAGTCGCTGAAGCCTTTACTACTTACAGATCCCTGAAATGTGTACAAGCAGCTGTGAGTCCTAGGCGGTTAACCCAGCATTGTTGTAAATTCTTCAGAATAAAAGCTGATTGTTTTGACCTAACACTCAAAAAAATGCCTTACAAAATATAATCTTCTTATGCAACATACAGGAGCACCTGTCACCTCACAACCCCCACCCTACACTGCTGTTCTCTGCACAGGGAATGATCTCTTCCCTAAACATACACTCACTCTCTCACACACAAACACACACACATACATGTGCATACACACACACTGGCACACACAAATAAGCAGACTGATCTATAAAATATATTCACAACCTTCTGTTTCAGTTATTTAAATAAACTGTTACAATACACACAAATAATAAGAGACAAACACACAAAGACACTTTTATAAACTGTCCCATCCACACACACCCTCAGATTTGTACTTCCCAGTACAAACACAAACACAGATGCATCAAGTACAATCACATTTTGTTACCATAAACCATCCAGTAAACAAATGCACATACATGGTCACACACACACACACACACACACACACACACACACACACACACACACACACACACACACACACACACACACAC